>JARHVA010001259.1:3442500-3692457 GCA_037957365.1 Torreya grandis
AAGGGCCATCAATGGTTGGGCTCATAATGCTAGTTATGATGGGTGTCCCTCTTGCAGTGTTCATCTTCTTTGTTTTTCACTTGGATTTGTATGGTGGCTTACCTCTCATCTATACCTATTGATATATGATGTTGTACCAATGGATTATGGTATTTTACTCATTATATGTTGTATTTCATTTTATTTCCTTATGCAACTTGATAATATTATTATTTTGGAATATGGAGATTATTGGATATGATGTTGAATTGGAGGCATTCTTGATGATGGTTATATGGTTCTCATATATCTAACCAATTGTAATTAGTTATTTGGTGAGAATTTAATTTGGCATCTAATTACCATATGAGTGATAGTGTATTTAGAAAATGTATGTTAAAATTGATATTCACATATTATTGTATGTATATATCTTAATGATGTACATGTTGGTTTTAAGTAGGCACAAAATGGTAAAAAGGCTGTGAATGGAATAGTTGAAACTATAGTTCCTTTAACCTTGAATTTTTATGAAAATAAACTAGTGCTGATTTATGATCTACTAAAAAATATAGATATTTTGCATTGCTTAATAGAGTGGTGTATATGCATTTAAATTTTATGATAAACACTATCTGGTGTCATATTCACTGTCTGGAATGCCTATTTAACCTCTATAATTATCTCTTTATATGACATTAGTTTGATGGTAGATAAATTATAATGCGAGATGTTATTTTGAACATTAATGGTAATGTGATAGACTTGGGCTTAAATAAATAGCTATAGATAAGTGTAAAACTTGATGTATGATTAAAGGGGTGTTCTTTGATGTTATTTTATTATGAGAAATTATGAGTTATGGTTGCCTAGGTTATAACCTTAGATGAAAATAACAATTATACTTGACTTATGTAATTATTTTTTATATAAGGATATAAGACATCACTTAAATTATGGTGTTTCTACTAAACACATGACCTTAACAAGATTTTGGTCTTAGCTGAAAATTAAGTTATTGCAAATATAATATGGAATTAGTCTCTTGGTGATTCTAACAATATTTTCTCATTACCATATTATATAAATGAATGGTTATTATTCATAATATCATTTTAAGTGAGATCACTTCCATTTATTAAGAAATGAAGTAATCTATATTAATTATCATTGTATACAGATCCACATTTTGGGTTATGGATTTTACCATTAATGGTGTTATGGTGTATTAGACACATGACATATTTTATACAAGTCTAGTAATTTAGATGAATGTTATGAGACTCTTGGTTAATGAAAGTAGGCTATATCATCATTTGTAATTTTATGAGATTAGGTAATCATTGGTTTATTGATATGCATGATTAAATGTATAAGTGTACCTTATCAATGAACTCCTTGATATACCTAGTGTTGTATTTATTAAGATGTGAGTAAACTTCATGATTGCTATAAGATCCTAGAATTGGGATAAGGATTAATAAGTGATGGAAATATTAATGATTGAATTGGCTATATGACTAAATAGTCTACATTGACAAGGAGTTGGCAAATCATAATATTCCTTAATAAATGCTTAATTTAATACATAAAACTAGTTAAGTAATGAACTCTTTTATGGTCATATGTGTGCTATTTTAATGGCACAAATACCTATTTTTATTTAAAACTTGGTAGGATAACTAAAGGATATTTAAGTAACATTTAGGTGTGTGACCCCTCTACTTGGCCCATGGGATGGTGATCCTGTAGCATGATGAGTGATCCTATAGCTTGATAAGTGCTCTTTTAGCTTGAGAATTATTTATCTCCCAAGGCCAATTTTATGTTAATTCTTTAAGATGCTCATGTGGTTGATGTCATCCACCTTGAATTTAGTATTATATATCTCATCTAGATTAAATAATACAATTCATTTTATAAGAAGTTATATCCCTTGTGTGTGCCCTTCAATTAAAGAAGTAAGGCATAATGTTTTCCCAAAGGCATTTTATCTTGGCATGGTGACCAATGGGAGTAGGACAAGGGTGGTCCTTGCTTGGGTGATTCCCTAAGACTTAGGATCCTCTATATTTTTTCATGTTGGCTTTAGCAATGGATTAGAGAGCTCCCCTCACTAACCTCATGATGGGATAAAACTTGATAAAATAAGTTAGTGAGATGACCCCTTATGCTTGGTAATTTGAAATCCATGCTTAAGTATTGCACTTATAGCATATATTATATGCTTAAAAGCTTTTAGATAACTAGACATTTTTGGGTGTGCTTAATTCCATTTTGGTTGTTTACAACATTATCCATTGAGATGTTTGGGATGCTGAATATGGGTTGATATTTATTCCTATAGAATTGTTGAGATACATTACACTGCAAAAACTCTATGTAGTAGGACCTTTTATTGTTTCATTGTGTACTTTGATAGACAGCTTCAATAAAAATTTGGTTTTTTTTGTTATTATATAGATTAGAAGCAATAATTCCAATGCAATATATATTTATATTTTTAAGACTCATAATAACATTCAAAATGAATGAAAAATATTCTATTCAATAAATATTGATATAATTAGAGAAAATATATGAGAAAATATTCTAGTAGTGTATAACTAGACACAAGAGAAAGATACCAAAAATATTGGCATGATAGACATATACAAGTGATAATTTTAAATTTGGGATATGGTTTTGCTATATTATAGAAATTATAAAAATTTGGGCTAAAAATAAAAGGGCTTGGACCATATATAGTGTAAAATGTTTTACACTTGGGAGTGATCAAGATAAAAACATTAGTAGGTATACTAAGACAAGTATTTATCAATGGAGCTCAACTAAAACCTTACATTATAAACAATTACAGTGGAGATAAGTAAAAAAAGATGTGAGAACTAATAAGGTAACACTATCCTCCCATATTGATGAATTTTGGTATAATTTACCAAGGTTCCCTAAACCATATGATTAATTTTCTAGTCATAGATCATGTCACCTCCCCATTAGGTTAGTATTATCCTCCTAGATGGAAAATTTGAATAAGGTTATTGTGATATCCACAAAATAGTTGTCTCAGTATCTAGTTGTTTGTTTTTTCCAAATAATAAGAATATGAGGTAGGACATAAGTGATGTTGAAAAAAACATAGGAAAATAATGAAGAAATTTTGAAATATATATATATATATATATATAAGAAGATGAAAACATAGTTAGAAACCTAAATACATACAAAATAAATAGAAGATAATAAGAAAGATATAGATCATGTGCAGAACTTAAATGTGAATGTGAAGTAAGAAATAAAATATGGTTGTATTTTCATGAGTGAAAACATGAATACAAATATTCATAATTATTTACACATATATAAAAATTGATAGTATAGAAAATAAGGGTGTGCAAAAGGGAGTAACACAAAGATGAGAAAACATGATAATTTATAAATGATACAATATTTATTTTATACCATAGACACACATAATGAAAATAATAAAAATACACATCTTCAGAAGAAAATCATAGACTATGGTGACTAGATAAGTTTGAATAAAACATATTAGTAATGAATTTGGCTTTAGAAAAAATGAATAAATTGATTAGACTAGCTTAAAATAAGATAACACAACCAAATGATTGGATGGTGAGAATTATATAGTTAAAATATATATTAAAATAATGATGTCACATAAGATAAACATGAAACAAATGAAAATACATAGGATTATGTGCCAAAGCATTCAAAGGGAAGGATTGGACATAAATAATAAAGGAAATTAATTGTGTTAAAATAACTTAACGTGATTGATAGATAGATCAATCAGGATATAAAGAAAGGGTTTGCTAAATATAAACATTACACAATCATTCCAACACAAGATTAAATTTGAAAATAGGTTATAAATATGGGTTGGACAATCCTAACCACTCCCCACTAAGTGATTGTCTATTATTGGAATAAGATGATCAACATAACAATCGTGCTTTTCTCTATAGATTAGCATATATGTAGAATACTAAATTAGAGCATGTGTATATATAATGATATGGTGGATACATAACTAAGAGGTGTAAATAGGTTTCAATATAGGATACAATAATCCACATTAAATATTAAAGGTATAGGGTTCTAAATCCTATTAATAATATATAATATGTGTCATTTAACTAAGTCCCCAAAAATAAATGGTATAAAACAAAGGTTTTAAAAAGGGTATCGATGATATAATAAGGAAACCACATGCAAGTAACTAATAAACAAAGATAACCTAGATCTAAAATGGGAAGCAAACTAAAGTAAACAATATATGAATTATTAATGTATTATTATAGTTTTAGTCTATAAAAATATGTACTAAAAAATCTATGAAATATGATTGTATAAAAAATTCTAAATACCTTATAATATGCAAATTCTAGGCATAAAGTCAAGATAAGCAAGCCTAGTGAGAGAATCATACATACTAATCTAACAATAATAATAACACTTTTATCTTCTAAAAGGGAACAATAGATATTTGAAATTTTTTGAAAGCTCCCAGCGCGCGCGCACGCACGCCCCCTGCTCCCTGCGTGCGCATGGAGACTTTGAATGCTGTGGGTACTCAAGCGAGAGCACATTCCTCCTGTTTGGTCCAGGTGGCCACAGATCTGGTGGCTGGTGTGGATGATCCTTTACCAGTAAATGGGGAAAGGATTCTGGTTGTGGATGGGGGTTCTCCTCCATTGAAGGATTATGTAAATGGTTCCCCTATTTTTGGATCTGTCCCTGGATCTAAGGGAAGATCTTATGTGGACATGGCTACTTTTGAAGCTGAAATTCATGAAGTGAAACGCCATGCTTTTGCGGGGAGACTAAGCGAATCACCTGTAAGTGCTTTAAAACCTGTCAGGGTTAATCTTGACCCTGATATTGTTAAGGAAATATTTGATCAGGTAGAGTATTTTTCAAAGTCTGCGGCTATTTGTAGATTTTACGGCTTTTAGCCATCTCATGCCGATTTACATGGCTGGATATCCCAGACATGGCTGCCACTAATTGATGGAAATGTTGAAATTTATCCTTGTGGTAAAGGTTTTTTTATATCTTTATTTCACATTGCTGAGGATAGGAAGTCCATTCTTTCCAACAGAAATTTCTTCTGGCAGGGTAAATACCCTCTCTTCGCCAAATGGTGGCATATGGATTTCAATCCTGTAACGGAAACTTTCAACAAGATCCCTGTTTGGGTTCGGCTCCCTAATTTACCATTGCATCTATGGCATGATTCGGTGTTTAAAACCATCAGAAATGCTATAGGGGAATTTTTATTTGTGGATGCAGAAACCAAGAGGTATTTCAAATCAACCTGTGCTCACCTTATGGTTGAGGTAGATGTTTCTAAGGGCCTTCCTGAGGTGATTTGTCTGGATTCCCCTAGGGGATCTTGGACGCAAATGTTAGATTTTGAAGGGTTACCTTTCCGATGTAGAAAGTGTCATCTGACGAGGCATGTTGCACCCAGGTGCACTGCAAGGAAATCCAGACCTAGAAAATCTCCATCTTGGTGGGCAGAAGCTGATCATGATCACTATATCACAGAACAACCTGAGGAAGCTTCGACTGATTCTGAGAATGAGAAGGATAAGAGTATCTTATCTGTTTCGACGGATCAGGAGTCTCAACTGGAGACGGTTCCTGTTGAAGGTTCGGAGGAGATTGGATTATGTAATCTTTTTGAACTGATTTCCGAGGAGGTGGTGGTTCCTCCACCTATTTTGAAGGTTTCTCCTAGGAGTCAGTTGGTGGCTGGTTCTCCTAAGGCTTTGGCTGAGGATTTGTTTCCCCCTGGGCTTCATGATTCTTGGCCTTCTGTGGAATGGGCTGCTGAGGTAGCTAAGGTAGAGGATGGCTGGACTACTGTAAAGAGGAAAAAATCTAAGCTTTTGGTCCCTCCTCTATATATGAAGCTTTGGTCTTGTAAAAAAAATAATAACTAATTGTTATTGTTTGTCTAGCTCTTGTAGGCTATTTTCTGTTTACTGGCTTATCTGGTTAAGCTTTTGTAAGTTCCAGGTTATTTGTTTCCTGGATGTGCTTAAGGTTTATATCTATCTGATGTAAAGGGTTTCGGGGCCCCTTCAAAACCTATTTTTACCTTTAATCTAAAACACATTTATCTTCTAAGTAAATAGAAGGGAATATATGAAGGATACATGTACTTATCTTGGGATGAATTGTCTACACACCAATCTCACCTTTAGCTCTAGTGGAACTTTACAATAGATGTTGTAGAAGAAAACATCACATTTCAAAGAAGAATACCTTAGTTTCCTTAATTTGGATTCCAA
Organism: Torreya grandis; assembly: GCA_037957365.1. Classification (NCBI taxonomy): domain Eukaryota; kingdom Viridiplantae; phylum Streptophyta; class Pinopsida; order Cupressales; family Taxaceae; genus Torreya; species Torreya grandis. The sequence goes on from JARHVA010001259.1 coordinate 3,448,803, forward strand.
ATACTAAGTGGAACCTCCTTATTTCAACTTCCTACTATTTATACTCAATAACCTTGATCAAGACTTAGAATTAAAAATAATAAGTCTCTATCCAATAATTCCTCCTATTACCTAAGGGTATAAATCTAAGTGCAGGTTGAGAATATGAGTATGATTTATGTTTGAAATAATAATTACGACCCCTATCTATAAATAAAAAACTAGAAATAAATTATTAACCCAATCAAACCATATTGATTTTGATTCATAAAATATAAATATATTAGTTGAAACAATAAAATATTCTCAGTCATAATACATACATAAATAAAATAATTATATTGGTATTTTTGATATTGTATAGGTATGAACAAGCATGAAAAAATTAAATCAACAATGAGGATACAATAGGAAATATGGGGAGGATACAAAACTAAACTTAAGCAAATTGAGAAGGAATAGGTAAAATAAAATTATGGGAGGACAAGATGATATTGAAGTAGGTATGATTGGATAGTATGTGAAAATATATTGTAAAATACCATGATCCAACCCCACCCATTTCTAGGTACACTCTTTGGGATAAACACTTAAGGATATTGATGCACTGATAAATCCTTCAAGAGAGATCATTAGTAAAAGATATAGATGAAAAATTACAATATATACACTGAGAATTTCCTAATTTATAATACCTAAAATAAGTTTCAAAACACACGTAGTTACCCTACCTAGGTGTTTGTGTGAGGTCATGATAAAGCTATAATGCAATGCAATTCTTGGATTTTTGAAAATGAAAGCATGAAACTTTGTCCTATGTTTCAAATTCAAAATTGGATTTAGTTTTTTTACTTTAAGGGGGTTTTATATGTGTATGCATTTGTGGTAATGTCTCAAGAGAGCACCAAAATATTTCTTAATGTGATTTTTAGGTAGAGAGTGAATGACCAATTCTATATAAACTTAATATTGATTTTTATTTATACATGACTCTTTGATATTTCCATTTATGACCAACCCATGAAACATGTATATGTTAACCTAATGGATAATTATTAATTTTAAAATTAGTTTTTAAGGGTTCATGGACACTATTGATAAAGGTAGACACCTAAAAAAACTATATGCATCTGACTATTGTCGATACTAAATTGAAAGGGAAAAAAAGTGATCTAAGATATGGTGCAAGTATACTGACGACTATAGAACATTAATTCACAAAATAGGTTGATATTTAATATGTGAATTGGTAAATTTGAGTAGCCAATAAAATAAGTGCATATACAAATAGGGGAAAGTGTCCAAAACATTCAAATGTGTATGCATAATTCTAATTATGTCAAAATATATCAAAATTTATGTTTCCAAGTGTCTAATATCAAATTTAGGTGTCTATAATGGAATAATATTCTATTATTTATTTTCTATTGACTATCATGTTGTTATAATTTTATAAAATGATAGTTTTGAGGCTAAAAAAAGTCTTTAATAAAATATAGAATAATTCTTGAATACCTTCCAATACATTTTATGGTTTTATATGATTTCTCTAGTAGTTCATGTGTATGTCTTTCTTCCCTTATTAATTATAAAACACTATATCCATTATTTATACATGTTTTTTACAATATAAACTATATTAAATGTATGATGATTCACTATGAGGTGAATAATAATATACAAATGAGGATTATCAAAAAAAAAATTTAAGGCCATCATAAAATTCCTCAAACTAAAGGAGAAAATAACAAAAACATCCCTCTCATGTTCTCTCTACCTCTTAAACTTATATTTAATGTTATAAAATATTGTTAGTATTAACTAATTACAAAATACTCAATACAAGATATCAATTATTTAATTACTTATCAAATATAATGTATAAGAGGATTTTTTTAAGAAAGTTTTAAGAGGATAAAAATTACCAAGTTGTTTTACAAAATAGTGACACTAAGGGTGAATTCCACTATATAAAATATAAAACAATGTAAATGTCCATTATTAATGAAAATAAAAATTGGAGTCTTGGATGATTGATAATTAAAGTGAAAAATGAAAAGAGATGGAAAATGATTAAAGTTCACCTTAATTTGACTTACCTAGTTTCTAGAGATAACTTATATGTTGGAACAAATTATAAAAAGGCACCAAATATTCCCTGATAAGTGGAATGTATTTATAAAAGATGGATATAATTTATAGACTTACAATTATGACACAAATAGGATCAACCATTGAATATGACCTGATTCTTCAATTGTGTCATATTAATATCTAAATTACTTTTTGACACTTCACTTGTAGATGAAGAGAAAATTCCTAATTTCACTTGATTTGTGTGACTTTTAGTATTATTAAAAACTATTCTACTTTGTTGTAACCCTATTTTACCAAAATATTGTAAGAATATAAAATAATGTCTCAATGCAGTTCTAATTATTATGATTGAACCCAACCCAAATTATAAAATTTAATTAATGTCATCTACCTATCTAGTCAAATGAAACTATATGCTCCTTACTGGAATTGCTTTGGTTAAAATTATGAAATGACAAGACTCAAGAAGATAATAAGTTTGTAAGCTATTGGCGAGTGTATTAAATATACAATCAATTTTATTTGTGTTTGAATGGATCAAGTTAAATGTGTATGTATATGGATATTTGACTTCAAATTTGGGCACTTTAGTCTTTCATGCATAGGTTGTACATGGAAAATTATGAAAGCCAACAATTAAGGCTTGAGAAACATGTTAAATGACATAGAAGACTCATATGAGAATGAAACCAAATTGTGGGTATTTTTATTATGACATATGATATAATCATAGGAAAATTATGTAATAATATATCCATACTAAAATAATGTTTTAGACACTCTATGAGATTATGGGGTCTTAGAGGATAAGTAATTAACAAAGTTGTAGGTTTTCAAAGATTTAAAGTTTAATAGATGTATAATATCTAACCCAAAGTGAACATAAAGTAATGTTTTAATGAAAACCTAAGTAAATAGAAGAGAATATAGGGATTGACACATGAGGAAAGTTTCCATTTTTTTCAAATGTATGTACATTGAAAAAGTGCATAAAATATAAAAACATATATACTAGAAGCATATATTATACCAAAATTATGTGTTTACATAAATTTCCACTTTAGTTTGTGAAAAATGCTTGTTTGGGTATAAATGTAAATTAATAATTAAACACATAACTAGTATTATCTAATAAGGATGGAAAATGAAGTCTCTTTTTGCTATATTAGGCACACCCAAACTTTATCACCAATAACTCAAATTTACCTATAATAAAATTTGAATGCCAATAATTATATCAATATCTTGGTAAATGAGACATATAATAAGTAAAGGAATGGCATATTGTAGTACATGATATACACTATCCCTTTTGGATTTACTGTGAATAAAATAAATCTAGAAAGGAAATACGGGAATCAATAACACATGGGAGAATTTTCTACTTTTTAATCATGGAAGTAGACATATAGTGACTCTTATAATATGTTATTCTCTTTTGGTCTTGCTAGTTAAAATGGAATCTATAAAAAGAGATATAATATTTAGATAGATGCCTACATTTTTATCTACATATTATTTTATATCACTCATCTCAAAATAAAAATTATTTCACATGATTTGTAAACATAGATAAAGTAAATGTACATTTTATAATCATTTAGTTTACATCTATGACATATTTATGTAACTATAGAAAGTGATCATCAACTAAATATTGATAGTAAAATGTGAGACAGATGGGAATGAGAAAATAATATATGACCCATGTGAAATTAAATAATAATATGTTATATTTGTGAGTATTAGATAAAACTATGTGATCCAAATGAGGATGAGATAAGAATATATGACCCATGTGAGGGTGAGATAAAAATATGTAACCCATGAAAGGGTGGAAATATTAGTAAGGATGGAAAATTAATATGTTGTGATAGTACCTCATATAGATAAATAAGTGAGATGCCATACTATAATAATATTTAAAAATATGGAAAATATATGGAAATAGATGTATCAAATGTGATAAATAAAATGGGGCTAGGTGTATGAATGACATGGGACATCTAAGCCATCCTAATTATAGATACATAGGATCAATATAAAAAATATTATATTAAGGTTCACATAATTAATATATGATAATTGATGATGATATATAATGAATGGGTATGATTCCCCAATCAAAATAAGTAATTTGAGTATTTAGCTAGTGTAATAGTATGTCATCCTTAATAACATAATATGTAATCAATGAAAACTCATGAGGAATATGTTCATTTGATTCCACCAATATAAATGTATATATTTAAAATTTATAAAGGTGTGAATATAATTCATCTAATGGTAATATATATATATATATATATATTAAATCCTATAAATGATAATTTTATCTAGTAGTTGGTGATGCAAAAGGGATAATGTGCTAGCTCCAATGGAAATATATTTGTGATAAGCTATATAAGGAGAGAAGGAAATGACATGAATTAATGTAATAATATTACCTTAAGTGGGGGAATAATTAATCCAAAAATAATCTATAAATCTATGATCATATTCAACCTACATATCTTGCATCTCACCAACTTAAACAATACCATAAAAATCATGTACGGAACATGTATATGTAAACCTCGAGCATAGGTCGACAAAAATGATATTTTAAACACCTGATTATTATATAATCCTAATCATTACAAAATTTTTAGTGTCATTTTGTGTATATGGATCATTAGTTCAAATTAGGCTCTTATTATCATTTTTCCATTTGGTATTCCTCTTTCTCCTCTTCTCCATGTGGTTTTGTTTACTCTCTTTCCTCTATTTTTATTTTTTATTTTTATTTGTTTATGTTATTAAGTTCCTTATCTTTATATATTATTCACCATAAACTTTTTCTACTAGGATTGATTTAGTGGTATCAAAAATTTTATATTGGGAAAATTTAGTAGCATGTCAAGTCTATCTATTTCTATTTTGTGGCCTTTTTCTTCTTATTTGACTCTTATTTAATGTTTGGATATATGTTTTGTGATTTTTATAATGTTTTATTAATAATGATTAATTATAATATATTTTTAATTAAACACATGGATGTTTATTATAAATATCATCTCAAAGCATTTCAATAGGAAGGGTCAAGGATAATTCCTATGGAATTGAAGTGTATGCTTTTTCTTCATTATTTTTTATTAAGAACTTTCATTGAAGATTTTATTTGCATCTTGACTTAAAGGAAGACTAGATGAATTATAAATATTTTCATTAAAATAATGGATTTAAGACATAAATATTTCTCTCACGTTTCCATTCACACTACACCAAAACTACATGGGTTTTTTATTCCATCTTACATGATATGTAGTTGCAACTCCATTGAGGTTTCCCAACCCAACTACTTATTCCATTGTCCTTATAAAGTGTTTTGTGAATTATATAAATAAGATCAAATTAAATGTATTTAACTTAGTAAAATATGAAATAAAATATACATATACTTATGAAATCTAATAGCACATAGTTACATAAAAATTACATAACTTGAAAGAGAATGCAATATAGATTGAACAATAAGAATCATATTTAGTATAAAAATGAGGGAATATTTTTTAGTATACTTAATACTCCTTATGAATATTTGGTAGCTCATGTATACACATAATATTTTAAATATTTATCAATTATTGATACTTTTTTCTCTTGTAGGAACCTATTGAGTCTTAATCTCTCGGATTGCATGCCCTAAGGGGTGCACCGAGAAAGGTGTGGGAAAACCATTAGTACTTCGCATGATTGTTGTCCTTATATTAACACTTGATACTTACACAACCATCACCTAAAAACATTCCCCTAAGCTTTGACTCTTTTTTTGTACCCTCCTCTAGTCATTATCTACCTTTATAAATCCTTTCCTAGCATAAAATCATTTTTGATGGTTTATGATACAATGTGGGCCCTATCAACCATGTACTATAATTGACAATAATCATTTAAGGTCTAGGTAAAACTGTGGTAGTCCTAGACTAAGACCTAATTTGATTTTTTAATAATGATATAAAATTGACTGGGCTGACCCTATCAGCTAAAATTTTGGAAAGGACTACCATTAAATTCATTTATAAAAAAAAATTCATTTCATCATTTATTAGAGACAACAATGAGTTAATTATTCATTTTTAGTTATTTACAATTTTCTCTTCCTCCATTATAATTGAAGAGTCTTAGCCTAGGGTTTCTACATGGAGAAGAATCTTGTCTTGTTGAAAAGCCTTAGATGTTTTGGCCTTTCTTAGTGATCCTTATAAACCACAAAAACCTCTTGTAAAACACCTTTGGACAAGGGAGAGATTGAATCTTCATGGGTTGATATTCAAGGTAAGTATCTCTATCTTTGCTCCTCTCTTTAGTAGATAAAAGTAACATAAGTAATGGCTTTTGAATATATTATTTTCTCCATGCATTAGGGTATTACCTATACATAGCTTAAATAGGAATATTTTATGCATGTTTAATACCCCCCACATAAGCTTTGGTGAGCACTAGATTAGAATTTTAATTTTATTTTGTTATTTCTACATTAGTGAATATGAAACCATAGGACCTAGTTAGGGTTATTTCATAGTTTTGCTTGACTAGAGGCTTTGGAACCCTCCCTAGTGATATTATTATGGTAAGATATCCCTTAGATAGGTATAGTGGATCCATCTTTGTCGTGACCCTGAATATCTAATATATCAACAATTGAAATTTTAATTATGATTTCTCTTCTTTAAGCAAGGATTGATTTATAGATCAATTTCATTTCCCTTTGAATACATTTTGGTGAACTAGATGTGAATCTAACCCTTGCATGTTTTCTTTCATGCCATCATTTTTGTCATTTTATTATATTTCAATATATGTATAGTACTATATCTAACTACTCAATATAGTTATAAATTTTTGTGTGCAGGTTTAATACATAGTCACTTCAAAATGACTTTGTTTTGTCTATATAGGTCTTCATCAACTACATGTTACTAGATCAAGAAATTTAACATAATATTATTCTTTAGTTATAGATTAGCATACATTGTCGAATAGGTTGACTCTATCTACTATTTTATTCTACCAATATACATGTCAACAAACACTATCGAATATGTCAACTCTATTAGTTATTTATTCTTCAGCACATAAGGTTCTGTAAAACTTGGTCAAACTAGTCCACCTAGTTTGTAGAATTTGAAAGCATAAATTAAGTACTATAACATAAAACTTGTAATATAAATCATATTCAATCCTACCAAGGTTCCTTTTCAATATCTCTCTATCATTTTAGTTTTTCTTTTAGTTTTATTTTTCACAAGTTAGTAGTCTTCAAAACTAATAACCTATAACTAACTAGGTTGACCTGATCGACCTAGTCCTATAGTTTGCCTTCTATTTGAGAGACATAGTCGACTTGTTTGACTCTATTTTTAAATACCTTGATTTTGCATAATATAAAAGACCTAGTCAACTCTATTTTGTAATTTTTGCATATAGTGTCACCTAAACTGACTCTTTACTATTCTTAATCAAGTAATTAACATCTATTTACTAGTAATTAATTCCCATCCATTCTCTTTTCAATTATTTGCATGTTTATATTAACTCACATAGTCTAAATAGGTGGTTTTTAAATTTTACATTTTAGTTACACTATTTTAATATTTTTCACACACTACCAAAAAACCTAGCATTCAAAAATCATTAAATATTTGTCTTCCTAAGGCCTATCTACTTGGATTTCATCACTAAAGGGGAAGCTGACTTGGTTTTCTAGACAAGTATAAACATGTGGTTAATGGAAAATAACCTGACACCCTTATCACTACATGATTATGAAGTTTGAGGGTAGGTCCCAATACCACCAATACCATTACCAATACAAATCCCTTTCATTCCAAATATATTGAAACCAATTTTAGACTACTTTAAAGTTCCGTATTTCAACCAACTTTCATATCACATTACCATCAAAATTGTATAATAATCTTTTTGGGTGAATATTTTGTTATCAGCTAACTAATGGCAAAATGGGTATATCAACCATAATAGAAGGAGATTTATATAGCAAAAAGTGTGGGTTTACCACATCCTAATGAGATAAATCTCTCCTCTCATCAAGGGGAGGTTCCTTATAAATTACTTGTTTGCGATATATATATATATATATATATATATATATATATATATATATATATATATATATATATATATATATATATATATATATATATATATATATAAGCAAAAAATAATACTCAGGGTAGGATAACAACATCCATCTCTCTTTTTTTAGAGATGAAGTTCACAGAGCAAAAGAGAAATCTTGGTTGATGACTAAAAACATTCCTCTTCTTTCATAAATGACGTTCAAAAAATAGTAGAAAATCTTATCGGGTAGTAACTAGGTCTACGAGAAACCCATGAATCACAAGTCTTTCGTTGCTTTCCTCACTGATCTGAAGCGTACGTAATAGTAGAGTAAAGTGGAGCTCAAAGTCTTCACCTAAAACTACAACAAATAGAAAGATCACAAAGGATAAAATTAGCTCAAATCTTTTCGATATCCTTCAAAATGTTTATAGATAATTTCCACATACACTTTGCTTATTTAATCAAATAAATGAGAGATTATTAGGAAAGAGAACATAAGAATGATCCCCTAAGTAACACAAATTATTTCAACACAAAGTCTAAATATAACCTACTTCTCATTCATTCAAGAAAATATGATTTATAAATTGAGATCAAAGTCTCAAAAAATATCTCAATTTGGTAGAGTTTTTTCTCTCAATTATCCAAAAGAGATCCCCCATTACAAAAAAGAGGCTCTCTTTATTTATAAGGAGAATCCTTGAGAATTGATAAAAAACTTAAATATTATAACCTAGTCAAAGGTGAGAGTCCTTGTTGACTTTGGACTTTCCAAATTTTTATATGTATTTACACATAACAAACTGTAGACACCAATATCGTGTCAACCCCCCCTTGGTCCCCTTCTAAACGTTAACACTCCTAAACATTAACACTCCTAACCCACACTTTCACACCTTATTAATTTAAAAACTACTTATTTTAAATTAATTACCTCACCTTAGACACCTCACCTAAACACCTCACCCTAAGACCGTTTCTTAGTCTATGAGTCACCCTGAGACTAGGTCCTCCAAATCCTAACTACCCATGACCGATTTTCACCCCATCTTAACTCCCTAACCAACTCTCATGCCTCATAAGCCCTTGTTTTGACCGTTCTCCAATGGAAAAGGCACTTAGCGAGTGAAGAAATGGGCAAAGAGCTAAAAATAGCCCTTTTACCTATTCTCTCTCCACTGACGTCGATCAACCCGTGGCCAATGCCGATGGGATCACTGACATCAGTTACATAAGCCAAGCTCTAACATTGAGCTGCCCCTACCTTCTCACACATTCACATGCACACTCTGAGATTTCAAGCACCAGAACTAAACTATTTTTCTCCTAGCTACCGAAACTCTACACAAATCATTCCAGAGACTAGATTGAAAGATTGTACAAGGATATCAAGCTATTGAATTGAGGCAATCCATGTTCACTTCATTAGCTCACAACACCAGTCACATTAACCACAACATGAATCACTAATCTGACACCTCTGGTTCTTCACCTTACAAAGTTAAGTACTTTGGTTTTCATCATAGTATTTTAGAATATATTGTCAATTAGTTTTCATTGATATTTTTAACTACTATTGAGAGGCCTGACTTCTTCTATGGAGGGGCTGAAAGGCCTTCCCCTTTTTCTCACCCCCTTTTCACACCAATCCTGTACCTATACCTTTCCTTAGACCTCATTCACCTTCTTGTAACCCTGCACCAACCACTGAACTTCCAAAACCCCTCTATCTATCCCAAAAATATTCTAAAAATTGTCTAAGGCCAACAACCCCTATCAACATCAGCAACCCAACTAATGTCGGCACCATTTACACAACTGACCTCATCAAGCCCATTGACGTCGAAAATTGTGTTTTGAACTAGCAAATTAGAAAGCCATCCAAACAGCCCACCTAGACCAGATAGAACCTTTAGCCAGCCTTTTGGAACATTTTGAGATACACAGACTGCAGGAAATAGGTACACACCATCTACTTTTCTATTTCTTTAAGTCATTTATCATTTCTTCCTTTACAATACTTTTATTTTTAAATAGTGGACTACCATCCCTTAAGAAACTTCATGCTTTCGGGACCGAGTGCGTAGCTTGGTAGTCCACCATATCCTCCTCTAACATTTTTCTTGTTTAAGTTTCTTTCTTACTGTAGGTGTTTCCTCCACAGCCAAAGAGGATCTCCCACAAAGCTTGGATATAGTGCGCACTAAATCTGGGTAACATCAAACTCATAACCCCTTAACCTTAGTTTCTTCCTCATTTGAATGCAATTAGTGAAAATTTAGAGAAACATTATGGCACGCTCGATGGGACCCTTGGAGTTTTCCTTGGGTTCATTCTTCTTCTTTTAAAAATCAAATTTTCATGTAGATGCATTACAAAAATATTCACTTCTTGCATCCCCTCATCTATCTTTTTGTTTCAAAAGGAAATCATTAGCAGAAGTTAAAAAGAACATCGCTTTTTCTTCTTGTTACTTCTTGCATGCATCATAGAGTAGTGAAAACCTCATACTCTTTACCTCTTCTCCATTTGTTTGCATTTAAATAACATATTTTGATTTAGGTTAAAAACTACTGCATTTCATTCTTTCTTGGATGCAAACTTAGCCCACTTAGTAATTAAAGCATTATGAATGAATTGTAGTGCACAAATGTGACACAACCAAACCACAATCACTTCAAATCAAACACATAAACTTACTTGAGACAAGGCCCGTCTAGGATTTCATCACCTAGCAGATACCTTACCCCACCTGGCAATCCTACTTGGATTTCACCACCAAGAGGAGGACCCACTCTATTCTCTGGTAGAGTATAAGCTATAGGGAAGGTATATTCTAGCTAAGTGGCCCAACTTGGCTCTGGGTTCGTGAAGTGAAGGGAACAAGCCCCAACACTAGGCCACATACTGACCCTAACACAAATATTTTTGATCAGCATAACACATCCTGAAACTAGCCATAGAATTCCTCTCTAGGACCTATTCTACAAGCCCAAATCCCAACACAATCTCTTAAGGCATAAGCCACCACAAATTTAAAACTCATTCCTAGGAATCTAATGTTTTAGAGGTTGCTTGCCTAATTATCTATTCTACTAGTTTTATCTGAGTGTTTGAATTGGTAAGGTCGTACCATTCTGAAGTCTAAAACAACTCAAAATATCTTCTTTTTCCAAAAAACTATCATTTTTTTGTGTTTTTAAAATTACACAGACTCTGACATCAATTTCTCCACTGATGTCGGCAACCAAATCTTCACCGACATTACTTAACTGATTGACATCAACAACTTTTCTAACCGATATCAGTTAAACTACCAACATCAGTCACTATCAATAAATATTTTAAAAAAAAAAATCTTTCCAAACAAGCTTAAAACTCAAATTTCTTACTGTTTAACACAAATTTTGGTTTTCTGAAACTAAAACACATAGTTTTTGGAACCTAAACCCCTTTTGCCTTGGATGGTCCTGACACGTAGTCAAGCGAAATTTCTTATTGACCACATGAGTCAACAACCACTCCCACCTTTGCCCTTCATGCCATGTCATCTAATGGAGTATACTTCATACACTGAGCATACTCCTATCCAACCTACCCTCAATCAACCTCCTATTGTTCCTAAAGGGGATCAAGATTTTGAGAGATTCCTTGACCATAATGTCAAGGCTCTCCAACATTATCTCGCTAGAAGCCAAACATGAGATCCTTTGGGTAACCCTATTTATTGGATGCCAACTTCTTTGGTTGAAGTGGAAATGATATCAACATCATCCACTACCCAACCTATGGCCACTCAGGCCACTGCCTCAACTAGTAACCCAACCATGGTTAATGTTCAAGATTTGGCCTCCCCTTCTATCCTTTCTTGCCCTACCTCCATCAGGGTTTTTGTACCCCCTCAACCTCAAATAATTCAACCAAGTTTGACACCTTTCTAGAACTTGATTATCTCTATCCCATCCACTATTATGCCTATAAACACGAGAGTGACCACTTATCCTTTAACTAGTGTCACCACCATTCAACCACCCTTGGCGGCATCTAGTCAAGTTGTGCCCTCCAACTTCGTGGCATAAGCCCCCGTGGCCTTGACATCAGCCCCTATGATGAACTATAAGTATGTTAAACCTACACAAATGCAACCAAGTATGTCATATGCCCCTTCCAACACCTTCTAGGTACCCTATAACTTAGGGGGTTCCCCTCATGCCAATCCATCTGCCGATCTAATTAATATGCTAATGGATAAGATGTCCAGCCTTGAGACATTTATTTCAGGTTTGAGGAGTGTTCTTTCATACAAACAAATCTACAATGAACTGATCCACCCCTCAGTTCTTATTTGACTATACCCTAGCTAGTGGGAACTCCCAAAATTTACCCACTTTTAGAGTAAAGAGGACCCACAAAAACATCTATGAGCGTTTAGACACGCTTGTTACCTCATAGCGCATGATGATGCATTATTGCTTCGTACATTCCCTATGTCACTTTTTGGCACTGTCCTTGACTGGTATAGCTCCATTACCAGTCATTCTCTCTTTACCTTCATTTAACTCACTCAGCTATTCCTTGATCATTTCTTAATCAATATTACCAAGAAGGTCTCCATCATAGACCTTTATTCCATTAGACAATTTGAGGATGAGTCAATAGTAGACTTCATCACCCATTGGAGAGGTTTGATCAACCAACTCTCCTTCTCACTACCTCAACTTGAGCTCATTGAACTCTTTTCAAGAGCATGTGCCAAGCACATCTTGTCCACTCTATGGGTTTAAACTTTCTGCACATTAGATGAAGCTTTCACTATGGCCTGAAAGCTTAAACTCTGTGTAATCGAAGAAGACAGGGTCAAATTGCATAGCAAAAATACCAATGCAAAACCTAATGACCCTTCTTCTTCCAAACCTTCTTCTTCCCACTCCAAGTCCAAGGGATCGGCAAATGTTGTGGTCCTAAAGTCACCATCTTCTACCACAACCAACCAATCTGAGCTCTCCACTTCACAAAACATCACTAGACAATTCCAACAACGGTATAAATAGTGATGATACACTCCAATAGGAGAATCATATGCTTCTGTATTGGATAAATTAGTGAATCAAGGAGTCCTCAACCTCCCTCAAATCTGACCACCTATCCAATTTGATCCCTCATGAGCCATCCCTACATGGTATAAGGAAAATGACTTTTATAACTATCATCGTGTCAAGGGTCATGACATGGATAATTGCAAGAACCTAAAAAACATTATTCAAGACATGTTAGACAAAGGGGATCTTGTTTTGGATAACCCTAATGTGTCAGCCAACCAAAACATGGATGTCTTTAGGCAACCATTTCCTAACCATCCCCTAAGTTAGAACAATGTTCAGACCATGGTCCATGACCCTCAAGAATGCAACATATGCATGGTCGACATGGTATTTCTTTTCATTCCTATCCAACATCTCCCATAATCTAAAGAGGTTAGTCAACCCATTTCTCCACCATGAGTAGAAGAGCCTATTTTACCCATATCACCCCCATGCAATAAAGAGCTCCCTTTGCATCACCCTCTTCCTCGCGTAGATGAACCTGTTTCACCTGTATCACCCCCATGACATCAAACACCTCCTCTACCCATTCTTTTAACTCATGAGGATCTTGTATTACCTATTCCTCTTGCCCCCACCTTCCCTCTTCTTCAACCATTGGAATAATTTACCATTCATACCCCACGCCCTCATGTAGAAGGGGCCATGATCCCTTTGCTTCACCCTTTAGAGGAGCCTTCCTCTCCTATTTTTCCTCCACCATTGGAGGATAGTCCTCCATCCACCCCCCTTTCACATGTAAGAGAGTCCACTTTGACCTTTCCCATATTGGAGGATGCTTTGATGGTACCAACACTCGTGGCCCCACCCTTATCCTTCTTATTACCAATGCAAGATCATACTTTCCATGCTTCTAGACCACACGTGGAAGGCATGATCATCCCTACACTCTATCTGCTTGAAGAACCAAATTCTCCAATCCATTCTCTACCAAGAGAAGAACTCGCCACCTCACCCACTTGGCCAAGGAAGATTTGGTGATGGTTCTCTCTTGCCTTTGGCCCATGATCACTATGTCCAACACATTTCCACTCTCACAATCGCCCAAATCCTCCGAAGGATCGACTATAAAGCCTCATGTGACATCATCTAAACCCTTCTCTTGATTGGAAAAAAACTTAGGATTCCTCCACTCTAGGAACCTAGAGTATGAGGTGTTATGGGAGTGACTTAGGGTTCCTTATCCTACACATCCCTTTTTGCCTTATACTACCAACCCTTCTATAATAATTTACGCAAAAGTCTTTGATGAGGATCAGGTTTCCACTTCTAAATTGTCAAAAGCTTAGCCTTCCATGTCTGAATCCAAACCCTCACAAGCATCCACTATGCTAAAATAGATTAGATCTCTCAATGTTCACCCTATATCAAACCTAACTCGCCCACAAGTGAAGTTAGATTTGAACCTCGCCCCCACACAGTAGTGGTCCTCACACCATACTAAAGAAGGATGCTAAACCACATCGGTCTACTCCTCCCCCACCTTCACCATTGCCCTCTATCTTAGGTCCACATCCTTCCATTTTAATAGGAGTACTTCCTATTCCAACACTTCACAAAGACAAACTACCTCCATTACTCCATCTACCCATCAAAAACATATTTCCTCCAAGAAATTTGACACCTCTCATCAAGAAAGTGACATCTATGCGTGTGGCAACACCACCAACCAAAAAGGTGGTACAAAAAGCTCCTCCTACAACTCCTAAACAGAAGTTGTCAACCCCTACTGCAACAATGAGCACAGACCCATTAGTGGGTTCCTATGCTTCACTATTACGCTGATTGTTACAATCTTCTAGCATCGTTCTCACACCCATTAAGCTATACCGACCTCTTAAATCAAAACCATCTTAGTTTGACAACACTCAAATCTAGTTATATCATCACACACCTGGGCATGATATTGAGAGTTGTAATGCTCTTAAGGTTGTCATTCACCAACACTTGGAAAAGGACACCCTTCTCATTAAGAATTCTCTTCACCATCTTTTTGACAAACTACTGACACCATCCCATGCCTTCGAAACCTCCTCACTTGAATTGGGATCCCAACACAAGATTATGGTCCCTCTACCACCTTCTCCCCCTTTATTCAAAATCAACACTATTAATGTGGCCACCAGGTCCCAAACCCTAAAAGATAAAGGAAAAGAGCAGGTTTCTACCCCTTAGACATATCCATTCACCAAGCCCACTCTACCACTAATCTTGGGCACATCTCAACCAATATCTTTGGGGGTAATTCCTCCTAACCTCTCTAGTCCACATGATGTTTTGTATAAATAACTTGTTGACTACTTGACTTATTCTATCATTTCTCCTAACCTCTCTAACAATGACTGATGGGCTTTTATCAAGAGTACTACTTGATAAACCATGCTAGGGGGTCTTCTCTACAAATGAGGTTTTGATGGACTCCTTCTCTGATGCCTAACCACCACTAAGACATTTCATGCCATCAAACAAGTCCATGATGGGGTTTTTGGAGGACATTTCAGTGGTAACTCAGTTGCAAAGTGCATCCTCTGCCTGGGCTATTATTGGCCCACTCTTAACCAAGACTACAGTGACTATGTTCAGCATTGTATCAAATGTTAGCAACATGCTAACCTACTTCATGTCCCTAACAACATGCTCTCTAATGATGAATTTTGTCAATATCGATTAACACAACTCGATTTACTCGATTAGTGTCATCTTATTGCTCTTAATCATCTTCATATTTACCAACATCGCATCAACCATGCCTACAAAAAAAATCTAAAAGAGTGAGATTTCAAAATCAGAGACCTCATCCTTAAAGAAAACTAACACATGACCAATATGGAAAGAAGCAAATGAGGCAAGTTTACTCCTAATTGGCTTAGACCTTATATAATAATACACAAATATGGATCAAGCACTTATCATCTATCTTCTCTTGAAGGCCGGCCAGAACCTGAGCCCCTTAATGCCTTACATCTATGACCATTCTACTATTAACCAAGTAATCATTCACTTGATGTTTAACTCGAGCTCATCCCTTGAACAACCCCCATCATCTTCATTCCTATTCTTTTCAACCCTTTTTCCCTACAAAAATTAGTTAACACTTTTTTTAAGCATTAATGCTTTGTCCTAATAAAAGGGAAACCCCTAAACCTCTATAGTCTAGTCCATGACTACAAGTTCAGTGAACAAAAAAAACATAAAACTGGGATGCCTAATAGAATATTAAAAGGTCATAAACTATGAATGTAGACTGCTCCCTCGAAGGATAGCTACATTATTGCTATAATTAATAGACTGCTCCCTTGAAGGATAGCTATTCAAAGAAATCAAAACATATAAAGCAAAATATAGACCACTCCCTCAAAGGATGGCTATGCCCAAACTTTTATACAAAAATAGCACCCTCTTAAAAGCTTCCCGCATTGATCAGCTTCACATGACCACAAAACCTAAACAACATCCTAAAGTAGACTTCTCACATTGATCAGTCTACCAAAAAAAAAACTGACTGACAAACTATTAAGTCGTGGACTAGCCTATAGTCATTCTTAGGGTCACCTATAAAAGCGGCAAAGTTATCCCTACTAAAAAGGGTTATGCTATCCTCACATATCACATAATCACACCTATTACCCCAAAATACCCAAGGGATTTTGAGCTCACTTAACGTCAAGTGATTAGGGTACTTCTCTAACACAAACCAATGCTCAACGACGTAATGCATAAATGGGGCTTTTGTTTGCAAAAACCCTATCTATGTTATCATTATGGTCCTTGTCAATGAAATAGCAATGTGCCTTTCACTTTTTACACACCTTCATCGCATGCTAGTTTATCTTTAGGATGCAGTGTCTTAAAAATTATATGCTCGCATATTGTCATCTCATAATTTTCACTATAAAGTTATGAACCTAACATTCAACACAATTTTATCACAAATACCAAACATTTTATGATAAAATACAACCAAAATATTTTCTAACCACTAACATAACATCATGATTTATTTAATGCAAATACCAATTTGTGTTATATAAATTATCAAAGCCCATTCACATTAGTTTCTATGGAAAACAATACACATGGAAACTATCAACCAAACACAATTTATGTCAAGCATATACCATCACCAATATGGAAACCTGCTGAAGCATAAATAAACTCATTTCATTTTTAGCATACACCATCACCAATATGGAAAATTGCTAAGGATGAAAAACCACATAACATATGTTACAACATACACCATCACACAATATGGAAAAGGCTATAACATCATCATACAATCATCATTTCAAGCATGTACCATCAAACATATGGGAAATGCTAAAAACACTAACATAACCAAAACAACTAACACAAAGTCACATCCATAACATATCAATATCTCAAACATCTCATATATATATAACTATCAAATGAAGGTATACATCAAAAATATCTAAAATAGTACAATATATCTATGCCTCTCTCAAAATGTATGTACATCTCATGTCAACAACACGCAAGCCAATATATATACACCTCAATGACTACAAACACCTCAAGGCTGTGGTGGTGGTGGTGGTCGTGAAGACACCAAATTGTCTCCACCCTCTAACCATCTCTGTCTTTGAGAACTAGAGGCAGTGGCACACGACATAGATCTCTACTGAGCTAGCATCTCAGAATACCACTAGATCTATAGAAATCCCCTGAT
Source organism: Torreya grandis (assembly GCA_037957365.1). Lineage (NCBI taxonomy): Eukaryota > Viridiplantae > Streptophyta > Pinopsida > Cupressales > Taxaceae > Torreya > Torreya grandis. The sequence goes on from JARHVA010001259.1 coordinate 3,466,800, forward strand.
GGCACCCTCATAATATGCTATCTCATCTAATGCAATATTATACCTAGATATAGGTATAGTCTATGGTGGACCCATTGATCCTGATGCCATGCCCAACTGAACCAGTGGCTGCACTGGCTACTGTGGTGGTAGCTGAATAGGGCCCTACCCTCCAAAACCCTACCCTACCAATACCTGTGCCTAGGCTATGGCCAACTACCCTTGTAATGTAGTAACTTTACCTATTAGGGCAACCATCTATGCTATCAGAACTATCACCTATCCTTGAAGTACTGCCACCTATGCCTATGCTGCATCTCTCTCCTGGATGGTGGCATCCCTCTCTCTACTGACCATCTACAGATCAAGAGGTGGTCCCCTTTGAATCCCAACATAGTGACCTACCCACCAAGCTGAGTAGGCCATCGTACACCCTAGATCTACCACACTGGGACCTATGGGTATCTCCTCAAAATCTAGCCGCTTTGTCTCCTCTGGTAGTGGGAGGGGTACCTCAATATCATCGCATCTATACTGTGGGAAAGTAGGTGGCACATCCTATAATATCCCATACTAGCACCACACTCTCTCAGCAAGAACTCTCTCAAGCTCACCAGCTCTCCTGCCCCTCACCCATCATAGGCTCTAGACCCCCACTAGCTACTCTACCTAATCTATGAATGCCAGATATAATAAGTATAGCCTCCAAATGATATCTACTAGGATCAAGGCATCTAATACCCCCTATAACAATTAATATCTCAAATGATGGCATCCACACATGTCTGTGCCATGACCTCTCACCACCACCTGAAACCATCTCTAAAGCCAGCTTCGATCATTACTAAGATGCCTAGAGGTCATGTAACCATGATATGCTCATAAGCCCAATAGTGTAGGAGGTGGCCCACACACAAGTTGTACCACTTCCACTGATTGATTCCACATAGCTCCTTGTATAACTAAGCTAAAAATACTAGAGCCCATGCAAAAAGTATTTGATCCACTAACATGTCTATCAAAACTATGGTCATTGAGATCAGGAATCTCCCTCCCTCTACATCAAGAAGGGCATATATAGTGATGTCAATCATCATCAAGATGGCTAGTCGATGCTCATCCTCATCAGCAACATAAATCGGCTCATAGGCAAAACTCACTGAATGGTAGGTTACCTCAATAGCATACTCCCCAAAAAATGTAACCATATGAATGTCATGCTCCTCTCTCGAGCATGCATATAAATCTACCCTATGTATCAGTAATTGAAAAATCCAATACATGTCCTCCACTATCACAGTCAACTCTCCAGTTGATAGGTGAAAGGTGTTGGTGTTATGATCCCACCGCTCAATCAATGCCACCATCAAACTAACATCCCTGGCAACTCAATAATATCATCACAACCCATCAAGCCCTACAATGGCCATATGTACCCACTCATCCCCTATGATGTCTTGACGCATCCACATCAACAATGTCAGGAGATGATCTCACAGCGTCAATGTCTACCTAGTCTGCATCCAACCAACACACATGCAACAACATTAGCAAATGTTATGTAGATAACTAACAACCTCTTTGACTCTTCCTCACTTTTGGGAGAACTACATTGGCTTAAGGCCCTTAAAATAGAGGCTATGTAAGCAAGATTCAGTTGACATGGGGTCTTCTAAGGTTAGCTTAGTCATTCATTCATTCATCCACCTAATGAACCGACTATCCAACCTAAAAACATAGGTCTTCTCTAAAACTGCCCAAAATCATGACCGAACAACTAGCCCTGACACTATCGAAGTCACCTTAGACTTCTCATGGGGAACATTAGAGATCACATTCATCTCCCTAACCATAACCAACAATACTCAAGATCACTTATATCTTAGCTTGACTCGACAAATGACCTCAGAGATTGTGACTATCTCCTCAGACCATGACCACTTTAGAGACAACTTTGCCTTAGTTATTTTGATTGCATATGCTACCTCATGAATAGTTAGAAAATTGTACGCACCCATCACACCTATTGTTGGATCATGACCAAGTTGATCTCTAATATCTGTGACACTTTTATGTTTTCTAAGAGCACTTCCTAGCCTAGATACTTGGAATACGATGCACATTGGAGCTATAGCTTTGATCGATCTAACCCAATCAGCTACCACTAATAAGCTGGGGACTAGTTACTTTGATCTTAGTCCTCCTCAACCATTGGAGCTATAGCTTTGATCATTTTAACCCAATCAACTACCACTAATAATATGGGGACTGGTTACTTCAATTTTAGTTTTCTTCGACCTTGCTTGCAATAATTTGATCTGCCTATCAAGTGAACTGGTATACGCGTAATCTCAATTATTACAATGTTCACACTCTAATCTCATCCTACCCATCCACTACCTATCAAATCAACACCTAATTTTGGATTACCTTCTCTCGACTCCTACTTTGAGGGGGAATACCTCATCCCATACATGGGGCAACCTACATCTATTTTTGTCTTACAGTTCATCAGAACAAACTACAAGACTAAAAGGGGCAAATGTAGACACCAATATCATGTCAACCCCCCCTTGGTCCCTTTTTAAATGTTAACACTCTTAAACATTAACACTCCTAACCCACACTTGCACACCTTATTAATTTAAAAACTACTTATTTTAAATTAATTACCTCACCTTAGACACCTCACCTAAACACCTCACCCTAAGACCGTTTCTTAGCCTATGAGTCACCTTGAGACTAGATCGTCCAAATCCTAACTAGCCATGATAGATTTTCACCCCATCTTTACTCCCTAACCAACTCCCATGCCTCATAAGCCCTTGTTTTGACTGTTCTCCAATAGAAAAGGCACTTGGTAGGTGGAGAAATAGGCAAAGAGCTAAAAATAGCCCTTTTACCTATTTTCTCTCTGTCGACATTGGTCAACCCATGGCTAATGCCAGCGAAATCACCGATGTCGGTTACATAAGCCAAGCTCTAACATTGAGCTGTCCCTACCTTCTCACACATTCACATTCACACTCTAAGATTTTAAGCACCAAAACTCAACTATTGTTCTCTTGGCTACCGAAACTCTACACAAATCATTCCAGAGACTAGATTGAAATATTGTACAAAGATCTCGAGCTACTGAATTGAAGCAATCCATGTTCGCTTCATTGGCTCACAACACCAGTCACATCAGCCACAATAGGAATCACTATTCTGACACCTCTGGTTCTTCACCTTACAAAGCTAAGTACTTTGGTTTTCATCTCAATATTTTAGAATATATTATCAATTAATTTTCATTGATATTTCTAAATACTATTGAGAGGCCTGACTTCTTTTGTGGAGGGGCTGAAAGGCCTTCCCCTTGTTCTCACCCCCTTTTCACACCAATCCTCTATCTATACCTTTCTTTATACCTCATTCACCTTCCCACAACCCTGCACCAACCACTAAACTTATAAAAACCCCTCTGTCTATCCCAAAAATATTCTAAAAACCATCCAAGGCCAACAACCCCTACCAACATCGGCAACCCAACCGACGTCGGCAACATTTACATAATCGACCTTGTCAGGCCCACTGACATCGGTGACTGTGCTCTAAACTAGCAAATTAGAAAGCCATCTAAATAGCCCACCTAGACCAAATAGAACCTTCAACTAGCCTTTTATAACATTCTGAGATACATAGACTGTAGGAAATAGGTACACACCATCTAATTTTCTATTTCTTTAAGTCATTTATCATTTCTTCCTTTACAATACTTTTATTTTTAAACAGTGGGTTATCATCCCTTAAGAAACTTCATACTTCTGGGATTGAGTGCGTAGCTTGGTAGTCCACCATATCCTCCTCTAAAATTTTTCTTGTTTAAGTTTTTTTCTTACTACAGGTGTTTCCTCCACAGCCAAAGGGGAGCTCCCATAAAGCTTGGATATAGTGTGCACTAAATCTGGGTAACATCAAATCCACAACCCCTTAACTTTAGTTTCTTCCTCATTTGAATGCAAATAATGAAAATTTAGAGAAACACAAACGTACATGTGCAAATGTCCCAAGTCAATTACAAAGTGCATTTTGAATAAATCATGGAAGAACAACTTTAATCTTTATTGCCAGTCTTCTTCATTTCATGGCTGGGATTGTTTGATTTGGTTCTTTCTATGAACTCAACCATATCCACATGCCCAATCTTTATATCCTTAATGTCATCAACATTAGAAGCAACTGAGGTGATTGGAAAAACACCTTGATACTTTTACTTCATTGTCTTTGACTTCTTCAAAGAAACTTCAGTGATCTAGAGAACTTTTGTTGAAAAGAGGTCAATGAAAAGGGATCCTTTAGAGAAACTGCAATAAGAATCATGATCATGTAATTAGGGGAAAAATTAGCAATCTAGGAAAACTACACATTTGATGATCATGATTATGGGAATATGCTTGAAAGGGCTAAGGCGTGAGTAGGCTAAAAAACCAAAGGAAAGTGGGCTTAGAAAAGCAACCTTGAAAATACCCCAGAGTTAGGAAATTCAAGAGGATGCTTGCATGGGTGGAAAAAATTGCTACCATCGCATATGGGTGATATTTGTATTGGTATAAAAAATCATCGTTGATGCATGTTGAACTGAAAAGAGAGAAAAAAATGCAAGAGCAGCAAAAAATGTTGCATTTGCATAAAACCTAAAAAATATGTAATGGCGGCAAAAATTGTCACCTTTGCATAAAAGCTGAAAAATATGCAATGGCAACAAAAATTTCTACCTTTGCATAAAAGCTAAAAAATATGCAATGGCAACTAAAATTTCCACCTTTGCATAAAATCTGAAAAATATGCAATGGCAGCAAAATTGCCACCTTTGCATAAAAGCTAAAAAATAATTAATGGTAGCAAAAATTGGCACATTTGTATAAAAATTGAAAAATATGCAATGGCAGCAAAAATTGCTGCCTTTGCATGTAAAAACAAAAACAACACTAACTCTTTGAAATTTATCAAAATTTTGACATTCTGATCGCATTAAAATTTCAATGATTTTCACATTTGCTAGGAAATCATAACGAAATAAGGTCACAAAATTTTTAAAGACGTCAGTCGACAAAACTTGAGATCAAGAGAAACTTGCATTGAAAGATGAACCTAGAGTGAAAAACATGAAACAGACAAGTTTCATAGGGGTTGTTCTAAAAACAAGCATAACTAATTTTGAGAACAATAGCTGGCTCCTATTGGGGAACTTCCATCGATTGTAAAAACAATTAAAGGGAGTAGAAACTAGAATCTCTAGTGCCTTCATGCATGCCATTGGGCTATGGAGTCATGCTACCCAAAAAAAAAAGGTGCAAAAACAAAAAAAAATGAACTAAACAAAACTTAACTAAATGATTATATAAATATACAACTACTCTCATTTGATACTTCAAAGATTACAATGCTTTAGATGTTGCCTATTGTGAGGTAATGAAAATGGAGTTCTATCCTGATACACTAGCAAGAAACCATTTTCATCCTAGAATCAGTGATTGGCAAATGGAACTCTCTACCAAAAATCAAATTTTATGTGCCTTCCTTTTAGTTTTCTCCTCTTGCCCCATAGCAAGACTTGATCTCTAGTATGAAAATCATGAATCCTTGCTCGCTTGTAGAAGAGCTTCTTTTCTTGATTTTGACGTGTAGCAGTATGATCCATTGTCATAATTCATTGTTCTTCAATTTTAGTTGAGCTCATGATTTGATGGTCTCCATCAAACACCTACCAATGGTTGAAATTATTAGGTACACTTGGTCAAAAGACTAGTTCAATAGTGTACCTATTATCTTTAAAATCAAGGTGAGGAACCATGAAGGTTACAAGGACAAATAATGAATCTACATGATTATGAAGCTCTCTAGGCACTACAAAAATATTGAAAGCTTCAAAACTTTCAATCTGATCCCATACCAGATTGTGGTAATGTCATAATTTTTTGTTCTTGATTTGATGCAGGTTCCTCACCTGATAAACCACCAGTTTAGCATCTCCTTAGGTGTGAAGAAGCTTGACACCTTTGTCTTGGGTGGCCTTTAAACCGAGCAACAATGATTCATATTCAAAAGTGTTGTTAGTGTTACTGAATTGTAACTCATATGCATAGGGGAAAATATCTCCTTGAGGATATATTAAAACAATTCCAGCTCTAGAAATGGTAGAAGAACTACTGCCATCAAATTATAGGATCCAAACATCATCAAAAACTGATCTTCTATAAGATTTTTATTCACTAGAGAGGGAAGATCCTTTTTCATATGTACTCTACCCTACTAATTCTTTTGATGTCTTATTTGAATCAATTTTTGGATCACCACCTACATGACTTTCATCTACTATAATAGGAACATCTTTAGTAGACAAAAAATAATTACCCCTATTTGAAGACTCAAAAAAAATTGAGCTTCAGGGGCTGACATTTGGGTGACAATGTACCTCGACTCCTTCTCAGGGAACAACATCTACATGACACCTTTGATAGGGATCCTCACCTCAGATAGGTCCATGCTCAATTCTCCACCAATGTCCTTGCAAAAATTTCACTCAAGAAGAATGCAGTATGAGGCTGGGACATCAACCACCAAGACTGTCATTTTAATTCTTTTTTTTTGGAAGGCCATGAATGCAAACTAGGCATCCTTGATTTGTCCTAAAAGTTGCACTTGTTTGTTTTCCATGGAGAAACATCTCCCAAAGGTCTTGCTTAGTGTGAGACCAAGATAATCTACCACCTTGGTAGGTATGACATTGTCAGAGGCACCAGAATATATTATATAGTTGTTCAACTTGTTTTCATTTATCAACAAGGAGACATAAAATGATTCTATCTTCCCAAGGGCATTTGGAGGAGTAATGACAAGGTTATTTTAGGTGGATGTGTTCTTGGGGGGACTAGGAGTTACTTTCAAAATTTCTTGTCTTACAGGGATGGATTTATTCTTTACACATTCAAGTAACCTATCTAACTGCTCAGGGTTGGATTGCAAGAATTCAAACTTAGTCATTTGAATTTTGGTCTTCTTAACATGGTTGATTATGTCAAATGACTGGAAAGAATTGATGATAGAGGAAGGAGGTTCATCCTTCTGGTTTTTAGGGGGGTGGTACTAATGTGAGGATTTGAAGTAGAAGGGAAAGGAATATTTGATGTACTTACTTTTTTAGTGATCACTGGATCCTTTGATTGAAAAGGAACAGTGGTCCCTCTTTTAGCAATTGAAATTGCTAGTTGAGATTCTTCCCCTATTTTTTGTTTATTAGTTTGCTGAGCTAACTGGTTTTGGGACCAAGTGAATACAGTGTATGATCCATCAAATGCTTCTAGCTTCTTCTTGATAATTTAAGAAACTAATTTTGGATTTGCATCTAATTCTTCTTCCCTTTTAGTGAAGAGATTTGCGTCATCTTCTTAATCAAACTCAGGTTGGAAAGAGAAATCATCTTCAGCTTCAAGGTAACCAACTGTTGAGTTAGTTGGTGCTACTTCAATGGCAAGTTTCCCCTATGGGGGAGGTAGAAGATTTGGTTGCCCTTGATTTCTGGTAGCATTACCCTGATATGACTAGTTATGAAATGTCCTCCTTGGCATATCTTGATAAGGAGGAGTAGACTTACCTTGGGCCATTTGTCTTTTCAAGGCTAGCAGCTTATTTGTCAATTTTTGCACCATAGGATCTATGGTGCTCATGGAAGAACTTTCAGAAGATGAAGAAGATTTGCCTCTATTAGGATCTCTTCTTATCTTTCTTGCCAAGATAAGGTCATCTTCCACCTTAGTGGCCAAATCTTGAGTTGCAGCAAGGTCTATGTGGCTAGCCCATCTCAACAAGGAACTTACTTTAGGTAGTTGAGAGTTGATGAAGAAGCATTTGAGATTCTCAGGTGTCAGTTGAAAAATCATGGGAATCTTGTTCCTCAGCTTATGAAACTTAGCAATGAAGTCCCTCATAGGTTCATGAGGCTCTTTCTTCATTTGTGTGAGCTGGGCTAGTAGGGCATGTGCATCTTCTACAGGCTTGAACCTTGCTTTGAACTTGGCTATGAGGGTGTTCCAGTTAGTCATAGACCAAGCCTACAGATGATAAAACTAGTTTACAATAGAACCTTGTAATGTTTCAACAAACATCTTGACTATTATGTCTTCATACTCTACGTCTATCACACTAGATGCTATGTAAAAGGTTGCAATATGTTCATCTAGATGAACTTTTCCATCACCATAGAATTTGGGAAAATTATTTCTTGTACTATGGGGTAGTTCATGTAAAGATGGGGTCAGATTGAGAGGGCCAAAATTTTTGCCCCAAGGGCCTTGGACTAATATGATATGTCAATTAAATGGAGAGATAATAAATCTTTATGGATTAAGTATAGACAAAACTCTACTAGAACTGAGACTAGAAGCTTCACTTGGTATGGGAGATCTGACACTGGTAGGAGGGAAACACTTGGTTCACTGAAGGTGAGATGGTGGAGGAGAAATCTCAAAGTTAGTTCATCACACCAACCTGAATATTGGATCAACAATACCTTGAGCTCTCTAACTTTGCATATATGGTGGATCTGCCAGAGTGTAAATTGAAAAAGGACTAGAAAGGCTTTAGTTTGAAGCTTGAGGCTTCAAAGTGCATGTTCATAGTTAGAAGTGTGTGGAAATGCAAGATTATCAATAAGGCTATATAATGGAAATGGATATAATATAAATAGATAATAGAAATGCAAATAAAATGGAAATGGATAAGGATATGAACTTCTTCAATCTAAAGCTTGAGACTTTAGACTGCACGTAATGTCCCTAGTGGAGTCACCAAAAACTATTAGGTGAATATTTTATCATCAACTAACTGATGGTAAAATGGGTATATCAACCATAGTACAAGGAGATTTATATGGCAAAAAGTGTGGGTTTACCAAATCCTAATGAGATAAATCTCTCCTCTCATCAAGGGGAGGTTCCCTATAAATTACTTGTATGTTATATGTATATGTGTGTGTGTGTGTGTGTGTGTGTGTGTGTGTGTGTGTGTGTGTGTGTGTGTGTGTGTGTGTGTGTGTGTGTGTGTGTGTGTGTGTGTGTGTGTGTGTGTGTAAACAAAAAATAACACTCAAGGTAGGATAACACCATCCATCTCTCTTTTTTCAGAGATGATGTTCATAGAGCAAAAGATAAATCCTGGTTGATGACTGAAAACATTCCTCTTATTTCAGAAATGGCATTCAACAAATAGAAAAAAATCTTATTGGGTAGTAACTAGGTCTATGAGAAACCCACAAAAGCACAAAGTCTTTCGTTTCTTCCCTCATTGATCTGAAGGATACATAATAGTAGAGTAAAGTGGAGCTCAAAGTCTTCACCTAAAACTACAATAGATAAAAAGATCACAGAGGATAAAAGTAGCTCAAAGACTTTTTGATATCCTTCAGAATGTTTATAGATAATTTCTACATACACTTTACTTATTTAATCAAATAGATGAGAGATTATTAGGAAAGAGAACATAAGAACGATCCCCTAAGTAACACAAATTATTTCAACACAAAGTTTGAAAATAACCTGCTTCTTATTCATTTAAGAAAATACGATTTACAAATTGAGATCAAAGTCTTAGAAAATATCTCAATTTGGTAGAGTTTTTTCTCTCAATTATCCAAAAGAGATCCCCCATTACAAAAAAGAGGCTCTCTTTATTTATAGGGAGAAGCCTTGAGATATGAGAAAAAAATTAAATATTATAACCTAGTCAAAGGTGAGAGTCCTTGTTGACTTTGGACTTTCTAGATTTTTACATGTATTTATACATAAAAAAAGTACATGTGAAAATGTCCCAAGTCAATTAAAAAGTGCATTTTGAATAAATCATGGAAGAATAGCTTCAATCTTTATTGCCAATCTTCTTCATTTCATGGCTGGGATTGTTTGATTTGGTTCTTTCTATGAACTCAGCCATATCCACATGCCCAATTTTTGTATCCTTAATGTCATCAACATTAGAAGTAGCTGAGGTGATTGGAAAAACACCTTGATACTTATACTTCATTGTATTCAACTTCTTCAGAGAAACTTCAGTGATCTAGAAGAACTTTTGTTGAAAAGACGTCGATGAAAAGGGATCCTTTAAAGAAACTGTAATAAGAATCATGATCATGCAATTAGGGGAAAAATTAGCAATCTGAGAAAACTACACATTTGATGATCATGATTATGGGAATGCACTTGAAAGGGCTAAGGCATGAGCAGGCCAAAAAACCAAAGGAAAGTGGGCTCAGAAAAGCAAACTTGAAAATACCCCAGAGTTAGGAAATTCAAGAGGATGCTGGCATGGGTGGAAAAAATTGCCATCCTCGTATATGGGGGATATTTGTATTGGTATAAAAAATCATCATCGATGCATGTTTAATTGAAAAGAGAGAAAATAAAATGCAAGAGTGGCAAAAAATGCCACCTTTACATAAAAGCTAAAAAATATGCAATGGCAAAAAAAATTGCCACCTTTGCATAAAAGCTAAAAAATATGCAATGGTGGCAAAAATTGCCACCTTTGCATATAATTTAAAAAATATGCAATGTCATAAAAAATTTCCACCTTTGCATAAAATTTTAAAAACATGCAATGGTGGCAAAAATTTCTGCCTTTGTATAAAATATGAAAAATATGCAATGGTAGCAAAAATTGCCACCTTTGCATGTAAAATAAAAAACAACACTAACTCTTTTAAATTTATAAAAATTTTGACATTCTTATCACATCAAAATCACAATGATTTTCACATTTACTGGGAAATTATAATGAAATAAGGTCACAAACTTTTCAAAGATGTCAGTCGACAAAACCTGAGATCAAGAGAAACTTGCCTCAAAAGATGAACCTAGAGTGAAAAACATGAAACAAACAAGTTTCGTAGGGGTTGTTCCAAAAACAAGCATAGCTTATTTTGAGAACAACAAATCTAATTTAATTATTTTTTGATTTCTTTCTATTTAATTATTTTATGTTGTATTGTAAAACTTGCATTGGCCAACATTGGTGCAAGGTTTGTGTTGTGTGTCCAATTAGATCAATCACATTAATATAACTATTTGTATGTTTTATTTCATTCTTAGCTTCAAATTATCTTACAAAAATTTCCCCTATTTCAAGACACTATCATCTTAGTCGATACAATCTCCTATAGACTATGTATTCCTATCTCTCTATTTTCTTCCCTATCCAACAATACACAATCAATCCATTTGAATATGTATTCATTTTAGCCTATATATTAGAAATAATATATCAACCTAATTGATTTTATACTATTATCCAACCTTGTTCTTTATGTGTTCAACCCTATTCTCTAATCTAGCTAACTTTATTTTTAATTTGTGTTCTTATTCACTAGTTAATTTTTCTTTCATCCAGCATCATGGAATCCCCTATCAAAATCTTCTTGGACAACCTAAATCCATTTAGACACTATATGGAGTGATTTTTTATTTATACCTTTTCTTTCTATCTTTTCTTCCTATTTTCATCCTTTGGAGGATCTTGTGATGCCCACCCACATATCACTTTGCTTTTGGGTCATTTTGTGATGCCCATACCTACATCTAATTATCCATTACGGCATCTTATGATGCCCACTCTTTTCCTACATTGCATCACACCAAACAAATTCAACTTCAAGAAACCTTCCAAGATACATAGGCTTTTATTTCACATGATCATCCTTGATCTAGATGTTAGCCTAGATCTCTCCCTTCTTATCATGCTTCTTATATGCTATCTTTCTAACATTTTTGTAGGTTATTTACATGGGTCTCACCCTCTACAATAGTCCCTCTTTTCTCAAACCTTAGTCCCTCCTTATGGTCCTTTGGTTTATATTTTCTCATGATTTGCATTTTAAAACCATATATAGGACCCAATCTTCCTCATTATTTTAGTTTTGTTCTCCTTGTTTCCTTGATTTCTAGTACTTTATTTCACCCCTTGGGTTTTTATTTTGTAATTTTTGGTGTAAGACCATGGATAGGACATGGCCTTCCTCATGAATACCATCTTTATCCCATTTAATTTATACATGCTTTGTGTATCCTTGTGGGTTTCTCTTTTATTATTTTTAGTGTAAGACCATGGATAGGACCTGGCCTTCCTCATAAAATCACTATCTTTAAATTTAGTGTTCCTTCTTGCATATATTTCTCAATGGCTATGATTTTTGATCTTTATTCTTAGATTTTGATTTTGATTATTTTGTAGATAATTTTTTACAACAATAAAGTGTTAGCATGTTTTCCTACACTTCCCTCATTATTATGATAAGGGATCACACTTTACTCTCATTCTATCCAATTTTCACCTTTTGTCACATTTTTTACAATTTGAAGTAATTCAAATTATTTCATGTTCTCATTCCTCTTGATTTCCTTTCCTTTCATTCCACATTAGATAAACCAAGGTCAAAGTCAAGATAAAACTCTTCAACACCATTATCTCTAAGTTTTCTTATAGAAACTAGGTCCAAAGTATTCAAATGAAAGTGATCTTTATCACCCATGTTTAGTTTTCCAAATCTGTATGAAGGAGGAATAGAAAAATCCATCAAGAAAGTAAAAATCTAAATCATTTGAAATAAAAATCAATGATACAAAAGGCAACATTCAAAATTAAAAAGTCACTCACACTAAAATAAATGATTTAAATCACATATCCTTTTTCTAATCGAATCTCAAACTCTACAGTTGGCCTCATAATATATTCAAGGTCCTTTGGGGTGTGATAGGCCAATTGATTGGAAAAGGAGAATAAAAATATATTTTAATGGTACCTACTTTCTCACACAAGTACCCAATATTTATAGTAGATTGACAACTCTATAAGAGGTCTTAAGGAATGGGGAAAACATTATTGGAAGGTAGGTCCATTTTTAATTTTTTTAAATAACCAACATTATTTTATATTAGTATCTCACTTATTTATATATACATCTTTGTGCTTATTGAGAACAAGTATTATTTGTATATTGATGGCCACTAGCCACTTAGTGTCCATTTTGTGTCCTTAGTGTGCCTCATGTTTCCTAAGGTCTTCTCATATATGCCTATGTTTTGATTTTTACATTCCCTCTTTCATTTCCACCAATCCTAATATTTACCCTTAAGAAATATTATTTTAACTTAGCACTCCCCCTTAGGGGTTCAATTTATGAGTTAAAATGTAATACCATGGATAAGACTAGGCCTTCTTCACAAATTACCATTATAAACATTCCTTTTAAAATAATTTCCTAGATGCTTCAATCTCATTAGTGTTCCATTTTTGAGTTGTAGTGTAAGACCATGGATAAGACTAGGCCTTACTCATAAAATTTTCCAATACCCAAGTCAAAATGAAATTACCTATGCCATAATTGAGATAATTAGTGATTTATTATGAGTTACACATCATTTACATGCTTACTCCATTTGTCTTTCACTTTTATCTTCTTATTTTCTGATTGCATATAAGAATACTACCATTTTCTGAAGTTTTTCATAATTTCTATCTTGAATTAGTATGATCAATTTAATTTCATTTTTTTTCCAATTTTGTTTCTCTTTTATACTTCTCAATGTGATTTAGTATGATGGATTGACTTAATTGTTTTGTTTTTTATACCATTGGTCTTTCATGTTCCTTCTATTTTATTACATTATTTTCATACTTCCCAATATAATATATTGTGCTTTTACTTGTTTTTAATTTGGTACAAAATATTTTACATGGTTTAAAAATATTTTGTTATCCTTTTTACCATATTTTAGTTTATTATATTTAGTCATATTTTTCATTACACATTTCCCCTCATTACATGGTGTGTAGTACATTTTTTTATTACTTATACTTTTCCAAATCATTTTTTGCATGTTTCTTTTTAACCATGCCTGTGTATCACATAACGATAGAAAAGAAAACACTCCAAATATATTTCCCATAGTATATAAAACAAAAACAATAAAAAAATACATGTGATAGAAAGAAACATATCCATGCATCAACATACACAACCAAATACAGCTCATAATATCAAATCCCACTATCAAAATTAGTGTATATATATATATATATATATATATATATATATATATATATATACTAATTTTGATAGTGGGATTTGATATTATGAGCTGTATTTGGTTGTGTATGTTGATGCATGGATATGTTTCTTTCTATCACATGTATTTTTTTATTGTTTTTGTATATATATATATAATGTGTTTTATACAATACAAAGTACCAAATACAAAATATCTCCATTTCTATGGCTAGGCTCCAACATGCCTATCCTATGGCCTAGACACATTGTCCATAGATTCCTATTATCTTTTTCTCCAAATGTTATGTTGTAATGACACAATTTGAGATTTCAACCTTGTTACCTATCCATTTATATTAGCCACATGGGACTATACCTATCCAAGTTGGATAGTGGTGGCCATATATGTTGTTTTATCATAATCTAAATCCTATCAACCCTATGCCTCTCCTCTCTCTCACCCCTCTCACTAGTGCCAGTGTCACCAATCACCATCTCCCCATTTACTCACTCACCAAGCACAATATCTATATCTAATCATCTCATGATCACCTCCTTCATGGATCATCTTTGCATTAGTTAAAACCTAGGAGTCACCACTCATGTACATCATGACCCTCTCTTGAGAGGTATTTGTATAGACCATATCTATCTAGGAATGGTTTTTGTGTCATCTTATGTTGTCATCCACACCTATGCTCACTCTCACTAATGGTGTCTCCATCTACGATGTGGTTTAGGTGGTTGATACTACTAATACTACTAATGTGGTGCTTGTTATGGTGCCTATTATATACCTACATCCACATCCATGTCATCCCCTCCCTTAGATACCTAATACCATGATTGACCTATCTATGGTATAACACATCATGGCCTAATTATAGGTATCTTCACTAGTGCTCCTTCTCATCCTCTCCATGTTAAATCTCTAGTATGTTGTTCCCAATAAGTAGGCACCACTAGATGGGCCACTAGGTATAAAAGTCCAATCTACCCTAAAAATCATGCCAACCAAATGTGGCTCTACCCATGAGGTATAGTGACTCATGATCCATACCCATGTCAACCCTATGACAATGGTTAACCAACTATGCCATACAATATTAGTGTGCATGTAAGGATACTACATGATCTCTTCTCACATGATAGTATGCAATGTTAGCACATGGGGAATGACCTGAGATAATGGTCTTACCCCCATATCATCACTTGAGGTAACCTATCATTGACCACATGGGGTAACCCAATTGGTTGATACATAAGAAACCTCTCATATATCCAATCACTCAATAAAATAATAGGCCCCATGGTCTTCAACCCTATGGACAACATCCCATATATATAATGAATGATCTAGGCCTAGATGACATCCCTAAAGTCATAAAATGCTCCCTAATCCAAAATGAACTAATATAAGGCTATCACATATAGTAGTACCTTATTTTCTAACTTATGACAAAATACTCATGATGTCATAAGTTTGAATATGACCTTCTAGATGTTTAAAATATTTATAAGGTATACATCAAATAGACTAACCCTCAATCCTAAGTATATCCTATCCACGCACATTGCCTATTAGGCTAGTGCTCACCTCTCATCTAGATCATCTAGTGTCCTCATGATCATCAATGTCCCTCCTATCAATAGTCCTAACAATGCATGGACATCCTCTAGAGTGATACCCACATCAATGGTATCCCCATACACCACCCATCAAAAAGTGTTGGTCAAACATTCCCATGGTTTAAGGAACATGATAATGAGATCAACACTAAGTGGGATGTGCCTCATCTCCATGATGCCTCCAAATCCCAATGTGATTAGTCATTATCTATCCATGTAAGTCAATCGCTATAGTAAATTTGGTAGCCATGATGCATCTATCAATCACCAATACCTTTGATGTCTCTAAAATATATCAAACAAAAAAGGATATATTAGAATTACATGTCATAAATAATCATAATACATTATTAAAATTTCAACAATCAACCAATTTTGATTTGTTTTCTCAATTTTATATAGCATTGACCCATTTCAATAGTAAATCATCTCTATATTTTATTTATGATGCCAAATCAGCCCTTTTAATTTCCTAATAAATCAGCCATTTTCTTTCTCTAAGATACTATATCAGCCTTGTTATCCATAGTCAACCTCTTCCATCAATACTACTGTTGATGCTTAAAATTGCACTGTTTCCAACACCAACAATGGGAAGTTTTAGGAATGTGGGACTTGCAACCTAAAATGACCTCTAGATTTTAAAGAAGTTGGCTCTTCTTTATCTCAAAAGTATTTTAGGGAAAAAGGATAGAAATTAAATAGAAACACAAATGTAACAAATAAAATTTAACTATGGCGACGTGCCTAAATTTAATTCAATTTTTAATTCTAAGCACGGTGAATCTATCTTTAGGATTCAATTACATTAAAGAGCAAAAAAGGAATGATCAATGTAAAAGATGAAAATATATAGGATCAAAGGCTCACAACTTAAACGATTTTTCAATAACATAGAAGATATCAACAAAGGCAAAAAACTCAGTCTTCTTATTAAGTTTTTAGTCACATAAAAGGCATAGAGACATGCACAGTTATACAAACTTTCTAACTCAAGAAAATAGAACAAAGGCAAATGATATTCTTGGTCATAACTAAAAAGTCTAAAACTTCTTGACAATAATCTCTTGCAAAAATTATATCTTTTGATGATGTCCTTGGTGATCTCTTCACCCATATTTATAGCATCATACTAGCTCTAGATTACTTGCACATTCCCAATCCAATGGTCTAACTAAACTCTAATTGAACTAGAAGTGTCTAACAAAAGATAATTCTTGGATCTGAAACATTCCATCTCCCTGCAGTTCATTGGATGAAATAGATACACAGGACGCTTCCCACTATGAAATGGGTGAAGACACTTGGTGTGTTTCACTTACTCTAATTGAAAACTTTCTCATTATTTAAAAGGTACCAAAAAATTACACTTGGTAGCTTTTGAGGCACTTATCGAAGACACATGACACTTTCTGCATATTTATACTCTTTACTATGTCTTTGCTCAGGAGTGTTCCATCTTGACATCTGTCAAAGTCCACTTCTTCAAACTTTAGCAATTTATGGAGAATGTCACCCATAACACTTGTTACTCGAATATATTTAAAAATGAGAATGGGAATAGGTGTCTCTTTCCACATATTTTTAACAAATGACACGTGGTAGCTTCCATTTTCTTCAGCTAGATTGTATAAACATTTGGGACTCATTTTTAGATTCATACGGATGGTGACACTTGGTGGCTTCCACTAACTTTAGAAAAAAAACCTAAGTCCCACCACAATCTTTACTTCTCAATGAAACAAAGTGAAGATATTTTAGATGTGGACATGTGGCAGCTTTCACTTTCTTCAGCTATGGATACGTGGCATCTTCTATTGCTTTTAGAAAAACATATTGAAACCTTTCACAGTTGCCACTTGGCACATTCCACTTGATTCTCAGAAAAATCTTATTGAAAGAAGCTTTTGAAAAAAAAAAGAAATTTGAAGTGTGGATGCCAACACTTATCATGCTCTACTGATTGACCATGAGACATGTGGTACGTTTTGAACAACTTACAAAAACTATAAAATGTGTTTCAGCCACTAACACTTGGTAGCCTCCATGTGACTTTGATACTTAGACAAAATTTAGGCAAAAGAAACTCATGCCCACGCTATGTGTCAAAAACTTTACTGCCTCAAAACTGAAATTCATAGGGACAAAAATTGGAGTGCACAATTGAAAATCAAAAAATGAAAAATGTAGAGTTTTTTACTCTATAGTTCTTGGCGACCCTGAAGATTTTTGAGTCTACTCAAAAAGAATAATCCACAATCTCCCACATGATCAAATGTGACAAAAATCACAACTTCAGTAAGGTTGTCTGATAAGCAAACCACTCATCATCAGATAATCCCTACTTATTTTGCAATTTGTGGAAGGCTAAATCAATATTAATGATATCCTTGTTTGAAAAATTCTGCAAAATATGAATTGTAGCCTTCAATTGAAATTCAAGCTAGGACATGGGCATCAAGACAGCTTCCACTTTAGGCACTAATGAATCATCTGTTAAACACTAAAAGACTATTTGATCATTTTTCCTAGCTAACAAAAAAGGTTTAATTTCATCAATCATCAACACAGTGTTGCTATCAGGAAAAGGGGATGGAAGACCCAATTGCACCAAATCTTGAATATGTTATTTCATATCTTTGATTCCTTCTTTCACCACATCTAGAATCTCTTCACATTTAACTACTATGGAGTTACAACTGAGAACTTCATTCACTCTTTTAGCAATAATCATTTTGTCACTAATTCCTACTGCTGATAACGTTCTATCAGTTTCATCATGTAGCTTTTACAACACTTAAGAGTCAAACACTCTCGAAGAGATAGTGGACAAAGTGGCTTCAACTAAAGTCTCCACCTTTTAGTACAATTTCTATGCATTTAGTAGAAAAGTTAGAGAGGGTCTGAGCTGAGTAATTTCTTCAGAGATTCTTTTCCATATTGATACATAAATCTCCTTAACTAGATTCAAAACCCCTGTATTCTTTGGCCTATTAGCCAACTCAAGTGTCAATTGTTGTATCATTTGTCATTTGTCTTGAAGTTGGGCCTGTATAGCAGTGGTATTATTCTGCTCATTCAGTATCTTTTGTTGAAGTTGAGTGACTTATAGCAGGCTATCCTCACATTTTTCTTGAAATGCTGCCTTTTCCCACCTTAAGGTTGTCACTGCATCTTTCACCTGCATTATCCCTACTTTTAAAGAATCATTTTGGGCTTGAATAGCTTGATGAGTCTAAAGATAAATAGTATCTTTCAATTATTTGTTGAGACTCTCTATTTTGTTATTTTTGGTATTGATTTCTATAGTCAAACTGCTACAGTTTGCCTTTTGTTAGGCTAGATCAGCCTCTATCTTTTGTAGCTTCTTTGATATTTTCAAATAATCCTCAGCTACTATAGAAGTGGATTCATTTAGTAGCTCAATATTATCTTTGGGTCTAAAAAGTGATATATCTATTGTAATACATTCATTGTGTAATCTTCAAGCTGCATCTACTCATTTGGCTTGACTCTATTAGGTGACAAATGGGTCACCATTAGTTGCTGCTATATTGGGTCAAATTGTGACCTCATATGTGGTGTAGCCAAGGCTTTATTATCTTCCATCCTATTTTTCTCCATCCTAGCTTCTCTAGCCTTCTTAGTAGTATCTGCTTGAGTTTGGAAAGTAGAAGGAGAGGCAATGTGCCCACCTGCAAAAGGATAACCTTGTGGCAAGCCATATGGAATAGCCAAATGTTGGGTAGGGGTAATCTGAGGAGGTGCTTTCTTTGGGATAGAGGGGGAAAATGAGGAAATGATATGGCCTGAGTATGGATAGATGGGGAAAAATGAGAAATGGGCACAGTAGAGGTGGCAGGGGAAATTGTTTGGCCAAATGGAATCATCACCCCTATAGGAGAAGAGAGAGATTGAGAAGAAGGAGAAACAACACTCACCTGAGGAGAAACCAAAGTAATCTATGGTTGGTGTTGTGAGGGTTCTGCTCTCTCCTCTAAATCAAGTTGAAACCTCAGCCTCTTATGTTTCCTTGGTGTTTCTTCTTCTAGCTATGCTTCTTTCTCTTCAACATTTACCACTGTTGCTAGTGGTGATTGTGTAAAACTGGGAACCCCAAGGGCTGCCGCACATGGAGAAGATTTTGGTGGTGAAGATACCACACTTTTTGTTTTTCAATGGCACTAAGAGATTGGGGCCAAATATTTATAGCTATTGTGGCTGAGGCTTGCCCTTAGGTCTGCAATGTTTGATTGGATTCTACTCTGGATTTTGGCTCTCCACCCTTTGTCTACAAATTGCTTATATCAGAGCTAGAGATAGGAGATAGATGACATTCATCCTATAGTTCCTCCCATTTCTCATCTGAATCTACATTTCCAAAAGAGTGAGTTGTCTCACATATCTCTTGCCTATATCTCGAATAGGCTTCTATTTTATCAATGTTCCAGTCTTTGTTCTTTAATTCTCTTCTCAAACCAAAATTCATTTTGATTTTAGGATCAAAATCCATTTGCTTAACATAAAAATTTTCCCATGGTCTATCTTCTTGAAGGAGAAAATCTGTCAATTCTACATAAAAATTAGGAATATCTTCCTTAGGATTTCTTCTATTTTCCCAAAAGGGATGGCCGTCATGCACAATTCTGGTAGCAACCTTATTATTCCTAACCCATGAAGTTATGAAACCATTGGGGTCATATCCCCATTTATCTTCAATTAAAGAGAAATGTAGGAATGCTAGCTTTCTTAGCAACATGGTCTCATCATCTCTGACCTCTAGGGCCAAGTTTGTTACCCATGCAACATCATACATTTTCTTCTTTTTCTTCCCAGAGCCATATTCATTATCTACCATAGACACCTACCTAGTGACCTCTAAAAATGCTAACATAAGGGTTAAAATCTTAGGTAGAAACATTGGTTCCCCACTAAAACCATGGAATCAAATAATAGTATGATGGGATCCAAAAAAGTAATCACAAGGAATAGTGCAATTGGTCATAAGGCTTGAGACACTTGGAAATAGTCTATCTACAACTGGTTCTAGGCTTAGATGACAAAAAGCAAGGGCAACAAAAAGTTCCCAAAATTTGTATGGGTCACTAGTTTTGGACAAGATATGTGTCCACGTAGACACATGAATGGTCTTATGTAGACCAAAGCTTAGGTCATACATATTTAGATGCATGTGTTGGGAAAATATGCTAGAATTTTAATACAACATAAGGTGAAACAGATAAGAAGAATACCTAAAAATCCCTTTAGATTTAAATTGGGTGAGTTGTTTAACCATTTAATATGCAATCTACTTAGATAAATCCAACTGATACTCTTGAGTCTTGTCAACAGTTTTCAATCTCAAGAGAATGGCCATTTGTTCTTCATAAACATTTAAATCATCTTTCATTCTAAAAATGAATGCCATCATAGAAAGTGCCTCTTGAATAGCTTATGCAAATTATTCTCTTGTTGTTGGCAGTGTCAACATAGTGGTATCATCATCACCTAATTTCAATTGTAATTTCAAAATCCTCAATTGAGTATTGACATTTACCCACATTTTTTGCATTTTGGCAATGGTGGGAAACATGGCTGTCTTGTCATGATACATGGCCAACATGTCTCTGATAGCCTTTGGTGTAATCTTCACCAAGAATGGACCCCATTTTATGGTATTTGAGGGTTCATGAAACAATTTAGAGCATATTTCAACCAAGTCAGGGCACAGATGTACACCTGGGACAATGAATTGTGCCAGCTAGGAAGTCCATATCCTCATTATGAATGTTTCATATTGTCCAACCTTGGCACTATGAATACACATTTGATGTTCCCCTTCTCTGAGAGTTTTTATAGCTTTTGAATAATTAGGTCTATGATTCCATCTGCAAAATCTTTCACCTTTGTTGGGTTTTTTGCATATCCAACTTCATGGATTCTAGTCCGTGGATAAGTTTTTAAAGGTTGTGCAGGGGCTAAAGCATATGATTTGATTATGAGAAACTTATCAATGGATTCGTAAATCCTAGACCCTTGTTTTGAAGACTATGCTCCTTCCATATCTATATCTATACTTGTAAATAGTGAACTGTGATAATAGGTATGAAGCTTTGTAATAAGGAAGCACTTTCACTAAGCAGGCTTTGCTATGAATTGAAATTTGCAGATAATAAGGATTTTTGAAAGACGCAAGAATGTTTGAGACACTTGTAAGCTTTAGCTCTTGTTATGGGGTATTTAATGACCCATCAAGTCTCGAAAATAGCATTAAAATTAGATAACCATTAGCAAATCTTATGAAATCTTCATGGGACAGTGAGTTAGACACATCATGAAAGTGGCTGCGCAAGGTACCTTGGGGAATTTAAGGATTTTGGAGATATTTAATGTGTCAAGAGTTTTGAAAATTTTGAAAAAGACTCTGAGCCATGGATCCTTATTCAAAGAACACTTATTAAAAAGAAAGAGTGGGAAAGAAAAATGGGAAAACAAAGCAACAAGGAAAGGGGAACTATCTAACTATAATACATTAACTAGGTATCTTTACCTCCCCTCTAGATCAAAAATATAATTTTTGAAGTCTCCTTCATGGTGAGAAGACTTATGTTGCTAGACAAGTGGCTTAATGGGATGAAGCTTTGGTGACTTACTCCTCTTGCATGCCACCTTGATTGGCTTGCATCTGAGTGGATCAGAGTCAAACATGCTTCCAACATATACGTACTCTTCTTGTTCTTGGAAGCTTGTCAGATGTTGGTTCTTCATATTGGCATGTCTCATCAAGAAATTAATGGCTATTAGATCATCACCATAAGCCCTTTGATATACATCATTTATTGGCTTATCTCCTTCTACCTCAAACTCGGGTTCTATTGCATGATCATCCTCCTTAATGACTTTTAAAATATCATCTTCAAATTCACCAACCTCTTGAAAGGATAAGCTTGAAAGCTTGTAGCAATTTTGCATATTTATTTGAGTCTCAATGTTGTCTTGTCCATCCATAACTAGCTCATAGCCTCTTTGAAGAATAGTATAACTTACCCCAATGACTTCAAACAAGTCGTTCAAATCATGATCAAGGAAGTATCCATGCTCCTCCATATCATCTTGCAAGGTGAGAATAAAGTTAGAAATTATTTCTTCCTCATCATAGATTAAGGCATAAGCTTGTGATTTGTCCTCTTTTTCATTAAAGGGTGTACCTATAGTGATTTCCTCCTCATCTGCACTCATGAAATCTCCCTGAATAGCCATGAACTAAGCACACTCCTCCATATCATCTTCAAGGTCCCAAACTAGTTCATGATTTTTCCTCTTCCAACTCAGAATCTGGAATTCATGTTGAGAGACCTGAGGATTGGTAGAAAAGGTATCTTTTGGAATTTCTTTCCTTAAAACATTTGGGATTTTATGATCTCCATCAAATATGACATAAGTGCCCAGACTAGTGGAGTCATAATTTCCATATGGGTCACTTTGCATCATAGCTAACAAATGGTTATTTTCCTCTTCTTGGTCATGTTTAGTCCAGTCACCTAACTCCTCAACAAAGACCCTTTCTTCCTTATTTAGCATAGCATGAGCTACCTCTAATTTTGAGGTTGGTTCATTGGTGATGTGATCCTTAGATAGTGGCTCAAATAATATCTTCATCTTTGAACCATATTTGGTTTTTAGGATGAGATGAGACCAGTCACGTGACATATATCCTCCTATTTTGCCTGTGAAATCCCTTGATAAACATAAGCCAAATACAGGGGGTATATCTATGACTACTACATCTTGATCAAAAATTATATTGGGGTAAGTATATAATTGCAATGGGAGTTGTTTAATTCTCCCTATTGTTTGCACTAATTTGCCATTTAGCTGCATGACTCCTCTAGTAAGTGGCTCATACTTTATTTTTAAAGCATCTGCTATTTGCTTAGGCATTATTATAGTACTAGCCCTTGAGTCTATCATCACATTATGCAATAGTTTATTTCCAAATATTAGAGATAAATAGAAGGGCTTTGGTTTGGATTTACTTACCTTTGCTACACTGTTCAAAAGGGTTGTTGTCTACAGATGAACTGTGTCTTTGAGCTTTTCTTTATCAACAAGTCTTTCTTTGATGCTAGTATGTTTAGGCACTGCTTGAACTTATAGAGCTTATTATAACAATGTATTTTTCTTAGGAATAGATAATATGTCCCACATTGACACATGTGCTGGGGTTCTCTTTAGCTAATCTACCACATTCACTTGTCCTATTGTTTGGGTTCTTGGAAAATAAGGGTACCTTGCTTTTTTTTGAACTTGTCTAGGAACTAATTGATTCTACACTGGCTGATGCACTTCTTGTCTAGTAGCTATGTTTTGATGACTTTGAAATGGAGGAGGTCCCATAACTTCATTATTTGTGACTTCAGGCTATTCTTCCTTTTCTTTGATCTGGTGTAGTAATCTGATTTTACTACTGGCTTCTTGGAAGTGGAAGCTTCATTCAAGAATACTGACTCTTCATCTTCAACCCATGAAAATAGAGCATGTTCAGGGGCTATTTCTTTTTGTTATTGTAAGGACATCCCTTGCATTGGAGCCATTAGGACTAAATTTTGCATACCAGGAGATTTGTAGGCTTGAGTGTCAGAAGTACTTACAAATTGTCCATCCATTCTTCTTTGCTCTAATACCTTTTATTGTAGATTACCCATGGGACAATCTCTAGGTGTATGAGCATTATTACAAGGAAAACACTAGGCATTGGTGCCATCTACATAATTGTTTTTCCCTTGAGCAATCTCTCTATTTGGATTGGGGGAATAGTATGTGAGTGTGTAGATACTGCAACTAATTGGTTTGCTGGCTGAGGGTTATTTTGCCTTTGATGACCCTAATATTGGTTTGGCTATGGTGGAAATCTATTTCCTTGGTAGCCTTGGTATTGGGGTTTAGGATAAGGATTTTTCTATCTTTTTATGTCAATTAACTCATTTGAAAATGTCTTTAAAATTTTCTTGATATCATCCATCTCAGATGACTGAGCAAGGACAAGTTCTTTAGCAGGTTGTTGAGGATATGTGTACATAAACATAGGTGGGGCTATAGGATTAGTGACTTCTTGAGGCAAAGGTAAGGTAATTTCTGGAAACATGGGCACGGGACACCTTAGGGGCAACTATCCAGCATCTATTAAATTATTTTCAGCTCTGACTACATAGTCATAGGCCTCTGGTAGAGTTTAACCTCCAAGTGATTGAATCATTAATAATATATCTAAATTTAAAGCTTTAAGATAAAATACTATAGCCATACCTAGTAATGGTTTTGCTATAGCAGGGATTCTTTCCCAAGTCTTTTGAAATCTTGAATTAAAGTCAGTCATTAATTATTTTGGTGCCCTTTTAATAGTAATCAATTGTTGCAACAAAGAAGACTTATCACCCTTTTCTTGAAACCTTTCAAAGAAAAGATCTCCAAATTGATCCCATGTAGATATTGTATTTAGAGTCAAGGATAGGTACCATTCTAGAGCTTTTCCTTTAAAAGAAGCTGCTAACAATCTTATAGCCACATTCTGCTATGTGACCACATGTATAACACATACATCAGACACATCCTGTAGATGTTCTTTAGGTGTTTTAAAATCTTGCCCACTGAATTTGGGTAGAGCTTTCAGGGCATTTACTGGAATAGGGTCCCAAGTGTCTAGTGGTATTTGGAGGATCAAAGAATTTCCAGTGTTCCAACTTGCATAATTTCTTGGAGGTATAGGAGCTCCCATGTTCACTCTTGGTATTCGTATAAACTAATTTACCCTTCTTGGACTAGTTACCAATGGCAAAAAAAGAATACCTAGATTTACAATAGATTGAGATCTTGTTACTAGTCCACAACTCTGACTCCTTATAGCTCTCTAGTCCATATGGTCTTGAAAGAAACTTCAAGATGGTGTCCCACTGGGCATGCCAAAAATTGTTGATTCTTAAAATTGTGTTATTTCCAACACCAACAATGGGAAGTTTTAGGAATGTGGGACTTGTGACCTGAAACGACCTCTAGATTTTAAAGAAGTTGGCTCTTCTTTATCTCAAAAGTATTTTAGGGAAAAAGGATAGAAATTAAATAGAAACATAAATGAAACAAAAGAAAATTTAACTATGGTGATGTGCCTAAATTTAATTCAATTTTTTATTCTAAGCACAGTGAATCTATCTTTAGGATTCAATTACATTAAAGAGTAAACAAAGAATGATCAATGTAAAAGATGAAAATAGATAGGATCAAAGGCTCATGACTTAGATGATTTTGTAATAATATAGAAGATATCAACAAAGGCACAGAACTAAGTCCTCTTATTAATTTTCTAGTCACATAAAAGGCATAGAGACATGCACAGTTATACAAACTTTCTAACTCAATAAAATAGAACAAAGGAAAATGATATTCCTGGTCACAACTAAAAAGTCTAAAACTTCTTGACAATAATCTCTTGTAAAAAATTATCTCTATCTTCTGATGATGCCCCTTGGTGATATGTACACCTATATTTATATCATCAAACTAGCTCTAGATTACTTGCATGTTCCCAATCCAATGGTCTAACTGAACTCTAACTAAACTAGAAGTGTCTAATAAAAGATAATTCTTGGATCTAAAATGTTTCATCTCCCTACAATTCATTGGATGAAATAGATACACAGGACATTTCCCACTATGAAATGGGTGAAGACACTTGGTGTGTTTCGCTTACTCTAATTGAAAACTTTATCATTATTCAAAAGGTACCAAAAATGACACTTCGCACCTTCCGAGGCACTTATTGAAGACACACGACACTTTACACATATTTATACTCTTTACTATGTCTTTACTCAGGAGTGTTTCATCCTCGACATCTGTCAAAGTCCACTTCTTCAAAATTTAACTATTTATGGAGAATGCGACCCACAACACTTCTTACTCAAACAACTTTAAAAAGGAGAATGGGAATAGGTGTCACTTTTCATGTATTTTTAACAAATGACACATGGTAGCTTCCATTTTCTTTAGCTAGACTGTATAAACATTCAGGACTCATTTTTAGATTCATATAGATGGTGACACTTGGAAGCTTTTGCTGACTTTAGAAACAAAACCTGGGTCCCACCATAGTCTTTACTTCTCAATGAAACAAAGTGAAGATATTTTAGATGTTGACATGTGGCAGCTTTCACTTTCTTAAGCTATGGATACGTGGCATCTTCCTTTGCTTTTAGAAAAACATATTAAAACCTTCCATAGTTGCCACTTGGCACCTTCCGCTTGATCTTGAGAAAATCTTATTGAAAGAAGCTTTCGAAACTCAAAAGAAATTTGAAACATGGATGCTAACACTTTTCATGCTCTGTTGATTTACCACAGGACACATGGTACGTTCTGAGTAACTTATAAAAACTATAAAATGTGTTTCAGCCACTAACACTTGGCAGCCTTCAAGTGACTTTGATACTTAGAAAAAATTTAGGCAAAAGAAACTCATGCCCATGCTATGTGTCAAAAATTTTACTGCCTCAAAACTAAAATGCACAAGGACAAAACTTGGAGTGCACAACTAAAAATTAGAAAATTAAAAATGTAGATTTTTTTACTCTACAACTACATTGGCCCTCTTCAACAAAATAAATCAGACCTATCATACATAGCTATCCTTTAACCCTTACTATCTAAGTCAACCTATTGATACATAGTCAACACCATTTTAGCATACTAAATCATCCTGGTACTATGCAGTTGGCCTTATCATTCTACTTCATATTAAAGACTAAGTCAACCAAGTTGATTTTGTTCATCCATATCAGTGAATTTTTTCCCATTTATCATAAATGCCTTGGGCATTTATTGGTCTGACTTCTTCCTACCTAATACCCTATTTTACCCCTAGTTTACCTACAAATTTCCTAGGGTTCATTTTAGTGCCTAAATTTTTCCTAATAGTCAATTTTATATATTTAGCTTAATATTAAATAAAATATTTAAAATTTTTAAATTTCTAATTACTTACCTATACTACACTTGCTACAACTACCAGGCAACTTCCCCATCTCAGTTATCATCTCCTCACAATGATGGTTCTCTTATCTCCAACTAGGTCTCTTAGAGATCTATTTTATTATAATAGAATAAATAACAAATGAATCATTTTTCACCCTATTTATATTTATTATTCTAAATTATTTACCTTTCTAATATTTACCATTAGATTTTGTATTTTGGTTATATATTTCTTTCTACTAGTTCTTTTTCCAAATTGTAAAATGTTATCAAATCTTGACATCATAGAGAATCTTTTCACGTATTATATGTCTATGTTGTAAAAATTTCATTTTTTTGCTCTTTTTTATACTATCTTATATAGGTTTGCCTAATGTTCCTTACATTGTACACCTTCACATTTATTGCATCTCCTTCTTTATTTATATCACTAAGGTTAGTAAAGGTATGTGTTTTTCAATTGTGTCCTTTAATTTATCTTATTTTCTCTTTACTACAATTTATTTATCTTCAAGATTATGTGTTGTTATGTTATTTTCCCAAAGCACCATCCCATGTTATACCTACGTGACATGTGATAAAATTCAAGTGGGGAATATGTATACACATAATATTTTCAAACTTGATCAATTACTAAAGCTTTCTCTCTTGTAAGAACCCATTAAGCTTGAATCTCTCTGTGTCCATGCTTTAAGGGGTGTACTAAGAAAGGGGTGGGAAAACCATTGGTGCTTTGTAGGATTTTTATCCCTATAGTATCAATTTATACCTATAAAACCATCTCCTAAAAACATTCCCCTAAGATTTGACTCTTTTTGAACCCTACTCTAGTCATTTTCTTTCTTTATTAGCCCTTCCCTATCCTAAAATTATTTTTCATGGTTTATGATATAATGTTGTCCCCATTGACCTTATATTGTAATAGATAATATGCATTTAGGGTTTAGGTTGGCCCCTAAATGACCTATACTAGGACCTAATTTGATTTTGTTAATAATGATACATATTTTATTGGGCTGACCCTATCAGTTAAACTTTTGAAAAGGACTAAGGTTAGATTTAAATATATAAACACATGTGTTTTATCATTTCTTAGAGACAACAAGGAGTTATTTATTAATTTGTGCTTCTTTACAATCTACTCTTTTGCCATTATACTTGAGGAGTCTTAACTTAGGGTTTATAATTGGATAAGAATATTGTCTTGTGGAAAAGTTTTAGATGCTTTGGCCTTTGTTAGTGATTTTTAAAAATCACAAAAACATCTTGTGAAGCACCTTTTGCCAAGGGAGATATTGAGTATCAATGGGTTCATCTTCAAGGTAAGTATCTCTAACTTTGATCCACTCCTTAGTAGATAGAAGTAGCATAAGTAATGGTTTTTTAATAGATTACTCTCTCAATGTATTAGGGTCTTACTTATACATAGCTTAAATAGGACTCTCTTATGAATTTTTACTTTTTAATGTTAACTAACCCCCACTTTGTGTCATAAGATTTAGTGAGCACTAGATTAGAATTTTACTTTACTTTTATCTTTTTTACATTAGTGAATATGAAAACATAGGACCTAGTTAGGGTTATTTCATAGTTTTACTTGACTGGAGGCTTTAGAACCCTCCCTAGTGTTATTATTATGATAAGAGATCCCTTAGCTAGGTCTAGCAGATCCATCTTGGTCATGAACCCTAACTTCTAATGTATCAACAATCAGAAGTGTAAGTAGGATTTATCTTCTATGAGATAGGATTGATTTATAGATAAGTTGCATTTCCATTTATATACATCTCACATGTAGGTAATAAAATGTATTCCTTCACATATAGACCTCAATATTTCACACATAGTCTTATAATTGCCTACACTAAACTAGAATCCCATGATTCTACCTAGGAATGTTTTTTTCCCAATATTAATTTATTATTAGTTAATTTCACTTATGCTAGTTTATTATGTTAAACCATGAAGAATACAAAAATTATAGTTTTGGAAATTATTAATTATCTTCCTTGTGCACTTAGTTTTGTCATTTTTTTAGTGTTGAATAACCCTTAATAGTTACAAAGACACAACATTTTTGTGAATCCACACATTAGTCAAACATATATGTATTTTGAAATATACCCTTAAGGTTTCATGATTAATTCATGATTTTACAGATCTAATTTCATTTTTTCATCTTTTTTTATCAAAACCTAGTTTTTATCACCTTTTTTTTTGCTTATAGATTACATCCATCTTTCAAAATTTAGTGCATATAGATTGTTATTTGAATGCATAAATATTTTAATGGTTTTTAGGGTTTGGTGTTTAATTTTATATATAGTTTAATTTGTGTGTGTGTGTGTGTGTGTGTGTGTGTGTGTGTGTGTGTGTGTGTGTGTGTGTGTGTGTGTGTGTGTGTGTGTGTGTGTGTGTGTGTGTGTGTGTGTGTGTGTGTGTGTGTGTGTGTGTGTGTGTGTGTGAGGATGAATGTATATGTGGGTGTGTATGTGGGGGGTATACAAATTCTCTCATTTATTATGACTTATTATTAGTCTTCCCCTGGCATGAATAATGATGACTATATCTAGCCTTGTCTTTCATTCTCTTAGTGGCTCATGCTTAGGCTCATGTTTCTTCTCTTATCTCAAAAGTAAATTAGATTTACATGTTATAATATTTTATGAAAAATCACGGGGATTATTTTAATTCTTAGCATGGTTTATATATAAATTCTTATCAAGGTTTTTATGTTTCTTTCTCCACATTTATAATAGACTATTAGCTATTTGATTGAAATATGATAGGTTATACTCTAATTATTTATGTAATGATTAGATAAGATTTGATAGATTTGATTTATATATTCTTAGTGATGGTTTATTATTTTTGATTGTATGATGATTCAATATGAGGTAGAGTCTATAATATCACTATTCATCCTACCAATTATCTAGGTGGGGAAAACCAAAATACACCAACTCAAGCATCTAATCCCCCCATCCTTCTAAAATTTTAGTGCAATCCTAATAATTATGATATTTTTCACTAATTTAAAAATAAAAAATGAAATATATACATCCTATATTTTTTAAGGTAATCAACTATTTTCAAATACCTATTACATGTTTAGATACTAAAATATGGTCTTTGGTATTATAGGATAGTTTAGTCACCATAGGCCTCATGGGCACCTGCATGTTTGGTAAGGGGTAATTTTTGGAAAAATGAGCTAAGTGGGACATTATAATGTGGTTGAAAGCTATGTATGCATAAAAATATTTGAGTTTCATAAGCATTTCTTACATTTATGATGCCTAGTAGTCTATCATGGAAGTCTTGAGGTGATGTTTCAAATAAGTTAAGTTACATGAGATCCTAGGTCACCTATCCACCTTATGAAGAATCAACCCATAGTAGTGTCTTATGACATATATGATAATGCAATTGAACTAGTCAAAAAATCACTATTTCGGTGTGCCAAAAGGGGCAGTCATGTAGGAGTGTTAGGATTCCTTATTGTAATGTCACATTAAAATTATTGGGGCTTGCTTGAATCTTAAAACTAACACCTTATAGCATGTTTTCAACCTTATATAGGCCTATTTAGGCATGGTTTCAATTAATAGTGTGTAAAGAGGAGGTTATAACCAATCTTAATCTAGTGTTTAAAAAGAAGTTATAGTTTTCATGTTAAGATTTGCATTGGCCTATACACTAACCCTATTAGTTACATCTCCTAAAATGGTTGATGTTTTATCCATTAATGCTAAGCTTTTTCAACATTGTTTTATCCACCCATTCAAGTCATGAGAGATCTAACATTCATAAGAGGCATTTTTTGAGTCATTATGAGACATAAATATCCTTTTACTTAACCCTAAAGGCCTTAGATAGTTATCAATAACTAATGTAGATTAATCCCCATTATTCCTTCATACCCTCATGACATCACATGGACATCACCTGCTAGCAACAAGCTACTATCAAGTCATGGATGAACCTCATCATGCTCTATATATTTTTAACTCATCCTAACATTCAACATGCCATTTGAAGAAGTGTATTATAGGTTATAGGAATGAAAGTGTGTTTAGGGTTTGGATGAAGCATGAGAAGAGGAAATTTGCAAGTTTTAGTACCTCAAAGAGAGATATGGAAGATTATGGGAGCTTCAAGGGCATAAGGAACCAACCTTCATTCCTCCCATGACCTTCCTATGGGCTCACAAACCTCTCAAGCATGTAAAGGTCCATCATCAATCTCATAAATGGATTTATTTAACATGTCCAACTATGCAACCATTCTATAATTCAAAGTTATTATGTGGAATAAGTTTTAATGTGCATGAATGAAATGTGTTTTGGCCTGAATTAGTAAATGAAAAGGTGATGGAAAGTATGAGGATGATCCATAGGTAAAGAATAAGCAATGATCATTCAAATGAAGCATAATGGTGGGTTTGTGAGCTCCATAAAAAATTTGGTAAAGATTAGGGTCTTTAAAAATGTTTGAAAGGGGGTCTGTAGTTAGAGTTAAGCAAAATGAAATGATGAAAATAAGGTTCTATAGTGATCTAAGTAGAAAAATGCATTGAACTAGGTGGTAAAAAGATGGGTTTGGGCTTGGGATTTTCCTAATCTCTCTAAAAATGCTCATTATTTTCCCCCTTATCTCTCTACTTTGATAGGAATACACATATGATCAATGTTTATAAGTTTGGGGCCCTTTTTTTTGAGGAGGGGACCTATTTCCTATTTCACTAAGCATAGTGAGTGGGATTATATTTTAACACATTAGTGAGCACTAATATGGTGAATGTGGGATAATTATCCCAATTATTTTAAATGTTTTTTTGAGCTCAACATTACCTGAGCTATATATTCATTATCAAACTCATGCATCAGGCATCCAACAATGGCCAAGATGCATTATCACATCCATCGACTTGCCCTCGAGCTACCTAATCAAAGCATTAGGCATAGATTGATCTTATGATCAATTTGAAATGGGATAATTTTTATATTTAAACTATCTCAAGAATCCCTCCACTATCAATGTGGGACTAAAGTCCCATATTTGATGTAATTATTGAGCTCTTTGAGCTCATCGGCAAAGTTGGGAACATTGATGGCATTAGTCCCACATTCACTATGTGAGTGGTGAAGTGAGATTTATATACTAAAGGTATATGTGATAAATTGGTTTTACATGGGCCATGTTGATTGAGTTAGAGATTGTTAATTTCATCATGGAATCTAAGTGTCAGGGTATGTAAGAGGCAAAGGCATTACATTAAATATCACATCAAGTAACACAATAGAATTTTGGGAATTTGACTCTAGATCAAGTCAGTTATCCTAATCCAAGATCTTTGAGCTCAACCTCAAGATCATCGAGCCTGAGCTTGTCAAGCCCATCAAAACATTTACACACTATTAAAAAAGGGAGCCTACATAAAATCCTAAAACCAAGTCTTTTTAATTTTGAGGCCTGTATATGTTATAAATGCATAACATAAGGATGAACACCTCCTAAGAAATCAGAATAAGATAAACACAAATCTCAAAGTGTGTTAATGTTGATATTATGGGTTCCTTCAAGGATACAAAATTATGTACACAATAAGAAAATATTTATTCTTAAAGATCCACCTCTATGTCTAATGAGTAGTTTGGATCCTCACGATGTCCTAATAGGATAATAAAAACTACAAGTCTATGAAAGAAGGTTCAAGGTTCATCTAGGGAAATAAAGGTATGATGGTGACTAAGACATTGTGTATAACCTAAAAAATTAAATATCCTTATCTAAGCATCTAACCTAATCTAAGTTCCCTTTAATCTCAAGGGCATACATAAAATTTTAACATTTTAAGTTCATGATCCTTTTATTTTAGGCATTTCCATGACTACCAATAGGATTATAAGAGGCAAATACATAAGAGTTACAAATTTATAAAGAAAGATAGAGTTTTGAGGAGTCTAAGACCTGACAAGATCAATCAAAGGTATGTAATAAAGCATGATCATCTCTATACAAGACTATAATGGTAATAATACAAAGCTCCATGACCAAGAGTATTCATAAAGGTTCAAATATGGTATTAGATCTGTAAGATAGGGTCTTCTTAATGATTTGAGTTTGACTGGATATTAGGCATGAATATAAATAGACTTAAGAGTCCTTAAAGTTCTCCAAGATCACTTACAGGTCTGTGGGGTTTAGAAGATAAGAAATGTAGGTTTAAGAGTGACATTGTGAATTTTTGAGAATATAGGTAGGTTTCAAATGGTTATAAATCCTAAAAGTAATCTCTTGGGTTAAATGCAATGGTTTCAAAGCCTAACCTACAAGCCTATTTCTAGATAATTCACAATTTCAAGAGTCTTACAAGGTGTGGACAAATTTTGAATATCTTCAAGTAAAAATGTACACCTATAGGTTTGAAAGGAGTTATAAGAAAGGTTTCAAAAAGTATTCTTTGAGCCTCACAGACCTTCTAAAGGTTAATATAAAGCATATAATTAATCATGAACAATGTAAAACTTTAAACCTACACTACTAGTAGATCTACAAATCCAGTTTATGAAGCTTCCCTAATGATACAATGCCTAAACAAGTTTTAGAGAATTATCAACATGTTATAAGATCTCTTGAGAAAGTTTTAGACCTAAAATATGTAGGTTCATAAGCCACCAATTTTTTTTTAAGATTTCAAGCTTATCTTGGGGAAGCTAAATATCTTGTTAATATCATGAATAGGAATACTTGCAAGTTTAGACTAGAGTTCTACCTCATAGAGCCTATATATATGCTTATGATAGGTTTCATGGTTGGTTTTAAAGGTTCTAAGAATAAGTTTTAGGATACATAGATGAGATTAGTGATCAAAGGTCTGGCAGTCAAGGAGTAAAATAGACCTATAAAAATTCAATCATCTCAAGTGTTTGAAGCCCTTCAAATTATCTATTATTGCAATGTTTATCGAATGGGTAATGAGAAAAGGTAGAATTCAATTTACATCATCTTCCTAGCAAGTTTACTCACATTGAATAATCCACTAGTGACTAAGTTAAGATTCTCCATGACTATTTATGGTGTAAGAGGTTTCCAAGAGAGTGAACTTAGATGTAAATGTATTTTTAACAACCCATATTAGTTTTAGGCCTCAATCTCAGCTTCTTTAGCATGAAATATGCATTAAAGAGACCATTATTAGCCAATTATAGTGTAGGAGTTTGTAAGAGGCTTGAATAAGGAATTGAATGCACTTAAAACTACTACCACATGATCAAACATACCTTATCCTTGATGAGATGAGAAGGCGAGATGATTAATACTTCATAGAGGTCAAAATAAGCCATTATAAAGGAATTTAACTTCAAAAAGAGAGGTGGTTGACCAAAATAAGCCTTCTATTCCACATCTACACCAAACCACCATTAGAGGACCATTATGTAAGTAGGTATAATGTTTTGAGGAGGGATAATGGCCTGATTCCCTTTGCCCATTTTCATATTTAAAACTCAAATTGAATTGTAACACAACATTCATGAGACTCTAGTGCTTTCTTTATCTCTCTCTTATCATTATCCTAATATAAGTTTAAAAATGATTTTATAAAGATCCCTCTACATAGGTATGAGAAGATTATGCCCATTTGAGTTTGCAATGCTAGTTCAAGTACCTTAAAACTAATAAAAATTTGATTTTAGTTCTTTAAAGTTCTAGTATTTTGTGTGAATTTCTTGAGTTATTGATTGTTCCTTGTGAATAATTTATTTTCATTTGAATTATTATCCAACTCACCTCACCTCCATGTAATAACTTACTCTTTTATAGGCCATATACCATGTTAAATCTTTTATATGTGTGTCTTAATTTTGGATAGGCTTTCTTCCCTCCTGAACCACACTAGAATGCTAACTTTTACATGAAACACTAATGTAATATATATTAAACTTGAACATTGGGCATGAAAATTAGTCCTTATAGGTTTTATTATGTGGTTCTAAATAAGTAGAGGAGACATACTTTATAGTGCATCACCTCTATTTAGTATATGTTTAATTATGTTTCCTTCTTTCCCTTTTCATCATTATAGTAGTAGAATAGTCTTAGTTTAGGTGATTCACTATGGGAACTAACCCTCTTTGGAGACTCACCACTCACATATAGTCACCCACATCTTGAGGGGTGTTTTCATTATGTCAGTTGGAAGGAGGAATCTTGAAACCACTCCCCTAGAAGGTGTATTCCAACTTGAAAATAGTTTTTAGAACATATAGTAGGACTTATTACTAAGAGTATTAAGTAGATTTATTGAGGATTTAATGTTTTTCTTGGAAATTTATATCTATTAAACATCCATATCTAGCACTTGATGAATCCAAGTGACATTTAGAATATCCTAGTTTTATAATAATAGCTAGAATTCATGCTAAAAGTAACTACCATAACATCCTCTAAAGTTAAAGACACTAATTTTATTGAGCTAACTTTTGATTTAGATAGAAATAAAATATGTCCTAGGACTGATCCATATCCTAGACATTATCCTTCTACCAACTCCCCTTAACATAGCCCATTACCACCTCAAATCTTTCACATGACTATTATTACAAGCCAACTCTTTGTTTCCTTCAATGGAGTTAGTATATTAAACCTCCATAAATATAATGATATACCTATGGTAGACCTGAAAATCTTCCCATATTTTACTAGTGATAACTCTACCACATCTATTGAACACATTCAAGATGTTTTAAACATCTTCTTAGTCCACCATATTACCTAAGACAACATATATGTAAGACTAATATCCACATCCTTGAATATAAGAGCTACACAATGGTATAGAGGAATATCACCAGACTCTATACATATCTAGGATGAGCTAAGAGAGAGATTATGTTAGTATAATTTGAGGATAAAAATTATCACTTGTAACTTATGAAACAATTGGCTATCATCAAAAGAGTTTCACAAGAGTTTATGGTGGACTAAAACTTGATGTTTAAGAAAACATGTGATAATATCCCACCATTGGAAAATCCAACCCCTAACATTACCTTTTAATATTATCTGAGGTCTCTAAATAGTGATGTTATAGTGATGATATAATCTATGGAAGGGGTAGTGCTTACTAGAGCTTATGACATTGTCATCAAGGATAAGAATTATCTCATTTAGCTACGTAAAATTACTCCAAGGCCTCTGATGCCATTATTTATTGAATTTTAGCCTCTTCTACCTCCTACTTGACTAACCTTATCCCATATTCCTATACCTATAATCCAACCTATTAGTCAAGGGGAAAATCCTCTTAGTGAGCTTTAAGAGGTAAATAGTATACTTCAAAACTTTGGGAATGATTTGGTTTCATTGAATAGGAAATAGGTGTAAAGAAACATACCTTATTATGCCTATAACTAGTATTTTCAACACAATAGATAGCCCTTCCATTGAATTTCTTAAGGAAAAGGTCCTATTATCCATATTAGACCTTATAATAACCATAATCCCCTTGCTCTTATCAATTCAAAGGTAGTTTTGCCCATATATAATAACCTTCTTCAATATTATGAGTGGTGTTATCCTTACATCCAACCACATATTAGACAAATTTCCATAATGGTGTCATCAATCAAGCATTGATGGTGTAAAGGATGACACCTCCTCAAGAGACACAAGCTAAAGTACCACCTCAAGGATAAGCTTCTTAAAGTTAGGTGCAAGATTATTATACAATAATAAATTAGAAAGAGGAGGAATATTATGGGGTAAATCAGATAGAGAATCAAAATAAGACTTTTACCTATATAACATCCAATATAAAATCAAAGAGAAAGGCTATTGAGGTGGAATAATCAGATGCTACTGGTTCTACACCCTTTTATCAAACTTTTAAAGGGGACACAAGTCTTATTTCAGTTTTAAAAGATCATGAACCTTAGTAAAAAAAACCCATAAGAATATAGGTCTATCCCAATAAGAATATCCAATCCAAACAAGCTTACAAGTCTATTGTTATTACTAAAACTTAGTCAAAGGTTGGCAACA
Organism: Torreya grandis; assembly: GCA_037957365.1. Classification (NCBI taxonomy): domain Eukaryota; kingdom Viridiplantae; phylum Streptophyta; class Pinopsida; order Cupressales; family Taxaceae; genus Torreya; species Torreya grandis. Next base: position 3,504,559 of record JARHVA010001259.1, read on the forward strand.
CTTATTTAAACATCCCTGACTAGATGAAGAATACTAATGTTAGCATTTAAATGTGGGAAGGTTTCTCTATACCTAGACAAAGGGAATTATTCCAAACAACCTTATCTAATCTAAACCTTGTAGGTGAACCATCAAAAGAGACAAGGTCAATCCTCACCAATGCAGCTCAACATAAGGAATGGAAATTAGGTATAAGTGATAAATCCCCACCTTTCTATGTCACCTTGATCATAGGTGATCACTTTTTGCAAAATTTCATGATTAATAATAGTGTAAATAACTTTGAAATGCCCAAGTAAAATGTTGATAAGATAGGTTTGAAGTATTATCCCTTCTTTAAAGGAGTAGTTAAACTAGATGGTAATCTATAGAGATAGTGTTAGAAAACTAAGTTTCACCCTAGTAAAGTAGATTACTAAAATCTCCTTAAAACTTGGACTAACATTAGATTGGTATAAAAGATGTGGGATACCTGTATCTTTGACCAAACCTATAGAATATGAGGATAACTCCTTTGATGTATCAACTGTAGATCTATTTCTAAAGCCTACTTTGTTGTGGGGGTGAAAAGAGTTAGAAGGATTATTGAGAGGTAAATCATATTCTACTAATGGTGATACACCTAAATTGTTGGTTAATCCACTCAATTTGAACTCATACAACACTAATGAGCCAAAAATGGACTTAGAGACTATCTCTAAGACTTATGTTGCAATATTTTTTCATGTAGAGGTCTTGATGTATGACTATATATTAGAGGTAAAGGGAGAGAGGTCTAATTTGAGACATTATTCAAAATTTTACATTCCATATAAACTAAAAAATATAATGCATCAATAAATAGGTGTGGTAAGGACATGCTAAGGGGAGATTCATCCACTTTTACACATCTAAAAAATCATATACACACTATAACTCAATCATAAATATGTTTCAACATTTCATTTTATTGATTCAAAAGGTTATAAAGCTTAGAGGGATCTAAAAATAGGTCTAAAAGCCTAAATATATAGAACATGAGAATAGATAAGGCAAGAGAATGGAGTAGAGGATAAGATAAAGAGTCATCCATCTATCAACTCCAGCTAGACTTCATTTATAAATAGTTATCAATAGTCCTCAAGACATTTCTATATGTCTAGTGCCTTGTATGCTCCTTGCATGATCTTTTTGTCATCAAAAATAAGGTGGTGGGCCATATTTGAATTTTTCAAACTAATATTCTAGAATTATTCACCATAACTTAATTAGATAACTCTTGTTAACATGAGATCAAGATAAATGAATGATTTATTCATGCTTTAAGATTTGGAAAATGCATTTAGTTAAGGATCAATTAACTCATGATTGGCATTGAAGGGTCAAGTATACATGTAATTTACACTTGAAGACAAGATCTATGTCATGATTACTCTTTAATATTAGTTATATATATGTTTCCACTTTTCATTAACTCACTTTATCAAATTTATATGCAATTATTCAAGTATGTATACTAGGCTAATTAGGCCTAGTAACCTAACTCCCTACATTTGATTATTATAAAACCCTACATGAATCTTTATAAACTTGTGTAAAAGTGATTTTGGTACCTGAAACAATGACTTACACTATGAAATAGGTCCTCCTAGGTAAGCAACACCTAAAAAATAGTCAAAATAGTTGATTAGGTCAACTTGTCTTGAATTTTTATAGACTAGATGTTTTGAAGAGACAAACAAGGGAATTCCTAGTCATGTATTTGAGAATATGATGGATTTATAATGAATAAAAAGTGCCAAAAAATCATCTCCAATGATTGTAATCCATTACACTATCTTGTACCTCTATTTTTTACATTTTTTCCTTTAAAAACACTATTTTGTGCCATGTACTTACAATTATATACATCAAGGTACCATTGATAGGACCCTATCTAAGTTTAATTCATGATTAAAGAGTTTAAAGTATGATTCATGGGGTTTTGAGTGCAATAAACTTTTCTTTTCTCAAAATCATTATGTAGGAGGCTTTTGGAGGTGAACATTCTTAATGGTGGTTCATAAAGTATAGACCTCAAAAATAGAACTTATTTCCATAGATATTTATTCCATATAAACCTTTAAATTTATTGAGAATATTAGGTTCCCATGTAAAGAGTGTACAAAGATACATATGAAATGAAGTTTGTTTGTATGGTTATGAACGCATTATGGACATGCTTGTACTCTTAGTGATGTTTCATAAACCTCAACTCCTCAACAAAAATCAATCCTTAATATATTAAAATTAAACATGGGTCCTCAAATCATGATAATATAATTTGGTTATAATCTTCATGGTCAAATAGATGATCATTTAAATAGGCAGCTTGTACTGAGTGTATGGACTGTGTAGTTCAAATTTACTATTGTGAGTGAAACTAACCTTTCCTTATATTTCCATAATTTAAATCACCTCATATATTACCTATTAAATTCCATTAAATATTATCATGTTTTCACCTTTTTTGATAGGCTCTAAAGTACCTTAAGGTGATACAAGCCTTATACACCTAAAACTAGTTTTTAGGCCTAATTGGCCTAATTTGAGTATTGGATGTATGAGTGATCTATAGGTGAGTTAGGATTCATAATAAAATTTCTCTCATTTTCTCATCCCATATTACTTCATTTTTATTCTAAATTTTCACTTGGTCTCCATGGTCTCTTAAGACTACCTGTAGGAATGACTATATTTGTATAAGGTAGAAGTCTGCAAGTGTTTTATTCTCCAAAGAAAGAATTTAAGGAGTTTGAAACATTTTACATATGTTATAAATTTTATAAACATACTATGTTCTATCTTTATGGTTATATTATGCTATGTATATCTTGATTCCACTGGCCTAAGGTTTCTTGGTAGTCGAGCTTGTAAAACCCTGAGTAATTGAGTTTTAGTGAATTTCATCTGATAACCTAATATCTATTATTAATGATATGTTTCAATGTAATTATAATTCATCCTTTATCTTCCTACCAATCTATCTTATCCCTTGAACCACCTCTCAACCCACTTGAGTGTCAATAAAACTAGCACAATACACAAGCATGTTTTCACATGCAACCCTTCAAGGGTATTTTAAATTAAAAACCTGAATATGACATACGTAAAATATCATAATAATACTATAATTACCTTATTTTACTTTATAAATATTCATATGGATCTTAAACCCACTATCATGATCTTAAACTTCTAAAAAGCTATTTTGGTCTCCTCTATGATTGCTTAACTGACTAGGGTCTATCTGTGATACAATAGTGAGAAATTACCCAAATGGTATGAAATTAAAAATGGAATAATAAGATTAAAAATGTCATTAAGACAATTTTTACCAAATTTTAGATCCTAACTCCACTTTTAGATGCTCAAAAATTCAAATTATCTTAAAATTGGCTCATAGGTGTTTACTATGTGTGTATAACTATGTAGATGCATGTTGGTTGTGTATGTTATATATTTGGGTCTCTATCCACTATAATATCAGCCTTTAAAACTTATTTTAAACTAATTTTAATCCTCATCAATCTCTAAACACCTCAAATAACTCTCAGTCTTTAACCATATTGCACTTGTATACCTTATTGACTTGGTAATAGTTTAGTCAATAGGAGGACCTATAGGTTTTGGCCTATAGGTCACTTTTTTGATAATATAAGTCATATTGATATAACACATAACCATTTAACTTGGTGATAATATCAACCAAAATATCTCTACAATCATTGTTTGGTGATCCATGAGGTATACATCAAGCATAAGGGCACTTTGAGTTTACCTACCTTACTAAACATTTCACATCAGTATGATGGTTGTAGCTATGAATTTATGAAATTATATGGAAAATAGGTTGATGAAGTATATTAACAAGGTCTTGATGCTTACTGTTAAAACTCAATCCTTATAAGGCTTGTTAGACCCTAATGTATGGACTAAGATAGAAAACAATCATGATGTATGGTGAGTGATATTGGGATATGTTTCATGGGTTCCATTATAAAATTTAATTTCACTTAATTCATCATACAATATTATCTATATCCCACTTGTCTTGATGATATTTTAAGAAACTCCTTAAGACTATCTTAAAGCATTCCATATAAATATTTTTAGGTGAATATTGGGGTGTTGATTGTGATAAAACATTGATGACTGATTACAGACATGTGTTCTTGGATTATCTTATGGAATTTATTTACCTTGATCATAAAATTTCAATCATGTTCACTATCCTTATTAAAAGCCAAAAAATTGAACCTTCTTAGAGAGTGGTGACCTGACTATGTTTTGGTGTGACTATATGGATTGAGATAGCTTTAAACCTTGATAAGGTCAAATATACAAGTCATTATCTTCATATGTTTTCATCAATGGTATCCATAGGTTCCAAAACCTCAGTTGAATCTCAAACTCACATTGCAAGTCCTTAATCATTTCTCTATCTTTAGCTTATGACTGAGTGTACTTGGTGACATGACTATAAGTGTTAGTTTATCTTAGGATTTTGATCCTAGATCAATATAATGATCTTGTTAATAATATATTAGAAGAGTTATAGTGCCAATTTATATTTTTAATGATCCATATAATCCAATATTTCCATCAAGGTTTCAATAATCTTTTGATAGTGCATTTGATTTATCCCCTTTAGCATTGTTGTAGGTGATTATGTATGCTCCCTTTGTATGAACTATGTCTATATTAAACCTTGAGAAGGTCCTTAAAATAGATTTGATAAGACTCTCATTCACTCTAATAAACTTGATGATATATGAATTAACAAATAACTTGAATTAAATATCTCTTAGTCTCTTTTTCCTTTGTAATTCCATGAAAACACTTGACTATGGCAAACTTTCATTGGCTATAAGTGTATGTTATTCAATATTTTAGAAAGATTTCATGATTTGCATACCATACCCTCATGACCATGATGCTTCCTAGTTCCATTTAATCTCTCTTGATAATGAATCCATGAGATGGAGATGAGTGGAAAGGTGTTATGATGTGAATGGAATATGGGAAACTATGAAACTAAGAATGGAGTGGAAAATTAAGCTTATTTAATGATGAAAGGCATTAAGGAGATTTTGAAATGGAATGAAAAATAATGGAGGTAAAAAGAGCATGAGAAGTTCATGTCAAGTTCAAGGTGAGTGTCTCAATAAATCATAAGCCATGTTCAAAAAGATATAATAATTTGGAGGCCTTTGAACAAGCATATGGTATTAAAATGAAAACCTAGGAGTCTACAAAAAACCTTAACAAATGCTAACAACTCTTAAAATATGCTAAATTGGGAATGTGAAGGTGTTTGAGGATGATTGGTGATATTATTAGCTATGAATCTTCATGTAACTTTGAGAAACATGAGGAGAGTACATATGAACAATAATGATATCTCTTATATAGTCATTGACTGTGTTTTAACATCTTGAAACTACCATGAAATGTAAAAATATCCAAACTACCTATAGACTACAAACTAGTTGTGTATTTTATTCTTGAGATCCATATGACCTCACTCATGTGAAAATAAGTTTAATAATTCCATGTAAAGTTGGCTCATGATCCTAACAAACTCCATAATATTTAATTTTTCTACCATGATGCCCAAATTAGGATAAATCTCAAAAAATTAGTTGCTTGCTTAGATGAAGAATACTTGATGATTCCCTTGACTTTAAAAGGATGGTTCATGAAGGAGAGAGAGATAAAATTAAGAACCAAATACCATGTCTTGAATCTTTCTTGGAACCCTTTCTCTACCCAAAATTTCAAAACCTAAATTGCTCTCTCATGGCCATACCACCTGTAAGCCTAAAGGGCTCTCTTGAAGTGCTAAGAATTAACGTAGTGATTTTGGATTAGTTTTGGGCATGTTTCCAATATTTTAACATTGAATTTATTTTTTAACACTTTTCATGACTTCTAATTCATGCTTATGACCTTTGCTATATGGAAAAGGTCGTATAATTCCTTACATATGCATGAAACTACATGAAAATGGCTCTTTTCTTGAATATTTTCCAAAATTAAAGTCTAAAACCACCAATTTAGGTCATGATAATGAGAATTACAATTCAAATATAGATTAGAACAAGTAATATTTCTTTTATGATCAAAATATGAGAAAATTTGGCATGTGGGAACCTTTTAGGGAGAAAAATTATGCTTTATATTGCATGTAGAGATGTTTTCAAAGTATAAACATTTGAATTAAGGAAATTTAATGAATATTAAAGTGTTTGAAGGTATTTTATATGATTTATGTGGTTTTTTTACTCCAATTTTAACATTCAAAGGCTAAAAAATCTCTCTTTTTAGGTAAAATACACATAGTTGATCACCATGAAGAAGATACTATCAATGCTATGAAAAGTTTCAAATTATAGGTATTGGTATTTGGCCTTGACATGACAAATTTATAGAATTTTTGGTAACTCACAAGGGTTGACCAGCTTGTTGGTCAAGAGAACTCACTAACTTTTCATATGACAATGACAATGTAAAGCATGAGAACATGATTTTGAGGACTAACTTGACTACCAAACAGACTTTTGGACTTTGTAACACCTCTCTTGATTGAAACAATAATAAGAAAAAAAATAACAACACAATAACACCACTAATATAAGAATCAAACACACCTATGCTAAGGAAACAACAAAATAAAATAAACACAATAATAAGGCAACAAACCGATGCTTTTTCTAATCACTTATTTAAACAAGACAACAAACTAAAACAACTAACCTAAAGTAAAAATCTTTCCTTCAAGTTAAAATGTAAAACTTTATTGACTCTCATGGATATTTAAAGTATGATTATCACCTCTTGATAGTTTCTTCTTACAACTAGTAGTATGTGCACATTCATGGTTTGTTGGAGAAGTAATTGGGCCTTTAATTGCATTCTTAGGTGTATGGATTGTACATATGAGTCTAGGAGATAGTCATATTCCTCCCATATTCTTATTTTTTTCATCAATAAATATAATTCTACCTCATTCATGTGTTGATGATGGTTTGACCCATTCTCTTGTAATGATTGTATTGGAAACTCAACAGATATACTTTGATTAGTGTCTCCATTATGCTCCATTTTAGGTAGTGGTTTATCAAGTTTTTCAACTTATTGAAATCATGGCTACAACATGTCATTATTATATTCTTGATGAGCATCTGTAGTAGTGTTCTTTATAATATCATCCTCAATTTCCATATGAGGTAGACATGAACAATAAAAACTTGAACAAAAACTCTTTAAGTCTTCCCAAAAGGCCATATTTTCATGATCAATATAAAATATATGCTATTAACTACCTTCCTTACCATTTACTTGTGAATCATGATGTTTATCACATATTTCTAACCCTTTAATGGAATCATATTAAGGTTCTTGATCTACTATACTTGTTTCATCTTCATCTTTAATAGAGGATGGCATTTCATCTATCCACTCAAGATCCAACTCATCTTTCCTTGGTTTCTCTAGACTTTCCATTCCTCCTTGAAGCTCCAAAACATTGGTACAATCTTAATGTGAAGATCCAATATGTTTTCCTATTCCATCATCAAAATCTACCATTTTGAGTTCCTCAATCTCACTCAAGAACTTATGGTACAACGTATGCCAATGGTCATCAACTTTAGGAATATTTTCAATCTCAAAAATGGTTCCATGTGAGTTGTCTTCATGGTTTCCTTTGAGAGGAGGATTTTTTTATACCTCATCTTTGGTAACTATTACAAGTTCTTGATAAATGTCTTCTTAATTAAGTGAAATCCCTTCCAACTCATCCTTTTTTAAATTCTCAAATATTAAATCATGCCTATCCTTGCCAAGGGATGTCCTAATGATGATTTATTCTTCTTGATATCTAAAGTCACTATCATCATTTTTCACTTTAGTTTAATCTTCTTCACTTACCTCATAAAGGATAGGCTCCTTTTAAAAAAGTGGCATGATGGATCCCTAAAAATACTCAAAAATATGAGAAAAATCCAATGGTGTTACCATGTATTCTTGATTTTACTCATGTTTCTAATCAAACTTAATAACCATCTCCTCCTCTTCCTATTTCATTTGTCTTTAGATATACTTCTCTAAGGGGAAGGCCTTGGGATATTCAAGAGGGAGGGGTGGGGGATGAATGATTTCAATATTTTCCTTGACTTCAACACTTGGGCTTATACTTGATTGCTGTAATTTCTTCTAAGTTGAAAAATTGGGCTTAAGAACCTCTTTTATTTAAGGTATTACAACTTTGGGCATGATTGGGAAAAGTTCTTGCCAAGGTGGATTTTCAATACATGGATAGTGGCATGGAGCAGTAGGAGGTAGGGACTTTTAAGATTTTTTATCTATTTGCTCTCATCTCAAGGCTAAAATTTATTTAGCAATCATTTGGATTATCCTTTTCATCTCCTCCAACTCATCATAAGAAAATTTGTGTGTTTTGGAAGGGTGGTTGGGGAGGGAAAGAAGGAGATAAATTTTGGTAAGAAGGTTGATCTTGGAACTAGTATGGCTCATATTGAGGGTAACTAGGTTTATGAGAGGTATTGTAGGGTTGGTATGAGCTAAAAAATTACTGATCACAAGGTTGATATGGGTGAATTTAAGGTTGGTATGGGTGAGGATGAGATGGATAGGGATCATATTGGAACTAGGATGGTGGATAGGGATGTTGATAAGGAGATGAATGACAAAAAAATTCTTTGTAGGCTACCATAGCCTAATAGAAGATACATGAAAATAATGAACTGTGAACAAGAGTTTCCATTTACCTCAGAGGTGATGACCATATGAGTGTTTGAAACTATTATGAAGATAAATATGTTATATATGCGTAGTCTAATGATTGTATATATGTCCCATCAAGCATGCGATAATTTTTAATAACCCAAGTTTCACCCTACTAAAGTAGATTAGTCAAATATCCTTCAAATGTAAACTAATATAATAATCTAAAGGCTATGGTATACCTAAAGCTTAGACCAAACATCTAGATTATGAGGTTAGATCCTTTGATGTATCAATTCTAGATTTTTTACTAAAACCTACTTTTTTTTTGGGGGTGAAAAGAGTTAGAAGGATTACTGAAAGGGAAATCATATTCTTTTCATGGTGATACACCTAAATTGTTGGTTCATCCACTCAATTTGAATTCCTAAAAAACTAATGAGCCAATAAATATACTTAGATATTATCTCTAAGGCTTCCTTTACAATAGTGTTTCACATGAAGGTCTTGATGTATGACTATATCTTAGACGTAAAGGGAGAGAGGTATGCTTTGAGACACTATTCAACCTTGTTACACTACAAATCTGATCATCAACCTTTGACACATCATATAACATGCAAAACATAATTCATCAATATATAGGTGTACTAAAGACATGCTAAGGGAATATTCATCCAATTTTAAACATCTAAAAAAGCATATATACACTATAATTCAATCATAAATATGTTTTAATAGTCTATTTTATTGATTGAAGAGGTTACAAAGCTTAATCTTGGAATAGTTTCCTCATGCCCCAGAGAGGGATCTAAAAATAGAACTAAAATTTTGAATATATAGAACATGAGAAGAGAGAATCCAAGAGAATGGCATATAAAATAAGAGAAAGAGTCATTAATCTATTAACTCTATCTAGAATTTAGTTAAAAATAGTTATCAATAGTCCTCAAGACATCTCTCTATATTTAGTGCTTTGCATGATCCTTGCATGAGCTCTTTCACATTAACAACAAGGTGGTGGGACATATTTGACTTGTTAAAACTCTCTTCTATCATGATATGCCATAAATTGATTAGATAACTCCTATTAACATGAGATCAAGATAATTTAATGTCTTATTCATGCTTTAAGACTTGGAATATGCATTTAGTTAAGGATTAGTTAATTTATTATTTACATTGAAGGGTTAATTATACATGTAATTTCCATTTGAAGACTAGATATATGGCATGATTATTATTGAGTATTAGTTATCTATGTGTTTTCACTCTAAATTAACTCACTTTATCAACTTTATATGCCATTCTTCACTTACTTGATTGACCAAGTTGGTCTACTAGGCCAATTAGGCCTAATAGCCTAACTACCTACATTTGATGACTATAAAAGCCTACATGAAATCTTATAAACTTGTGTAAAATTGAGTTTTAGACCTGAAAAAATTCCTTACACTATGAAATAGGTCATCCTAAGTAAGCAACACCTACAAAGTGGTCAAATTAGTTGACGAGGTCAGTTTATCTTAAATTTATGCAGATTGGCTATTTTGAAGAGACTAACAGGGGTATTTACAAGCATGTATTTGATCCTATGATGGATTGAGGATGAATAAAAATTACCAAACAAGCATATCTAATTATTGGAATCCATTAGACTACCTTATACCTATGTTTTCTACACTTTTCCTCAAAAAACTAAGTTTTTTGCCATGTCTATATAGTTCCATACATAATAGTACCATTTATAGGACCCTATCTTAGTTTAATTAATGTTTCAATATTTTATAAGATGATTAATGGTTTTTTAGTGAAATAAACTTCACTTTTCTCAAAATTGGTCTGTAGGAGGGTTTTGGAAGGTTTTGAAGGTGAACCTTCTTAAAGATGGTTCATAAAGTATGTACCTCCAAACCAAAAAAATTATTAACATGGATATTTAATCCATATACCCTTAAAATTTCTTTATAATCTTGGGTTCCCATTCAAAGTGTGTTCAAATATATATACATAATGAAGTTCTCTTGTAGGGTTTTGAATGCATTCTAGAAATGCTTATACTCTTAGTGATGGTTCATAAACATTAGCTCCTATAAAAACCTTGATACTTCATGGATTTAAATTAAACATGGGTCTTAAAATAATTATAAGATCATTTGGTTAGACTCTTCATGTGGTGAAAGATAAGAGCATCTAAGTAGGTAGTACGAACTGAGTGTATGGATTATGTAGTTTAAATTTACTATTAAGAGTGAAAATGAAATTTCCTTATCTTTATATATTTTAAATAACCTAAAAAAGGTCATTTATAATTCCCTTAAACATTATAATGGTGTCATATTTTCTTGATAGGGTCTAAAAATGCTTTAAGGTGACATAGACCTTCTAGGCCTAAAACTAGTTTCTAGGCCTAATTGGTCTAATATGAGTATTGGAGGTCTAAGTGACCTGTAGGTGAGTTGGGATGCATAATAAATTATTTATCATTGTTTTAAATCTCACATGACTTCTTTTTTATACTCAATTTTCACTTGGTCTCCATGGTCTCTTAAGACTACCTATAGGAATGAATGTGTGTTTGTATAAGGCATAAGTCTGCAAGTAATTTCTCATCTAAGGAAATCATTTAAATATTTTTAAACCTTTTCCATATTTTCTCAAATTTATAACCATTCTTTGGTCTTTTTTTATGGTTACATTATGCTATGTATATCTTGATTCCACTAGCCTAGGGTTTCTTGGTAGTCAAGACTATAAAACCCTAAGTGAATGAGTTTTGGTGACTTTCCTCTACTAAACTAAGATTTATTATTAATTATATGTTTCAATTTAATTATAATTATTACTTTATCTTCCTAAAAATCTATTTTATCTCTTGAATCACCTTTCAACCCACCTAAGTGTCATCCAAACTAGCATAGTACATAAGATTGTTAACACATGCCAAACCTTAAGGGCATTTTAACTTTAACACCTAAATAGACCTACCTAGAATATAATATGAGTAATATAATTAAATTATTTTTCATTATAAATATTCAGATGTATCTTAAACCTTTTGTTATGATCTCAAACTTCTCAAAAGCTCATTCAGTCTCCTCTATGACTGTTGAACTGATTGGGTTATATCTATGATAGAATAGTGAGAACTTAAAACACTAGTATGAAATTTATGATGTAATAGGAAGATTAAAAATTAATGAAGAACATTTTTAACAATTTTTATAGCCTAATTCCACTTTTAAATGCTCAAAACCCTTAAATTATCTTAGAATTGGCTCATAGGTGTTGACTATGTGTATATGACTATGTAGATGCATGTTGGTTGTGTATGTTAGATATTTAGGTCTATATCCACTATAGGATCAGCATTTAAAACCTATTTTAAACTAATTTTAATACTAATCAAGCTCTAAACACCTCAAAAAACTTTCACTCTTCATCATATTGCATTGGTAGACCTTATTGAATTGATAATGGTTTAATTGAAAGGAAGACTTAGAGGCTGGGGATTTTTTAAAATATAGGTCACCTTGACACCACATATAACCATTTAAATTGGTGACACTATCAATAAATATACCTCCAATATCACTACTTGGTGATCCATGAAGTATACATCAAGCATAAGGACACTTTAAGTTTACCCACCTCAGTGAACATTTCACATCACTATGATGGTTGTAGATATGCATTTAGGTCACTATATGGACAATATATTGATGAAGTAAAAGAGGTTATTTTGTGAATTATTCAAATTTAATATTCCACCATTCAACTTAAAATTTATCTATCATTCATCTTAACCAAGACCAAGGCCTTGATGCTTACTATCGAAAATCAATCATTATGAGGCTTGTCAAACACTATTATACAAACTAAGATAGAAAACAAGCACGATATACAATGAATGATTTTCAGATATGTTTCATGGTTTCCATTGGAAAATTTAATGTCACTTCATTTATCATTCAATATTTTCTATCTCCCACTTTTATTTATGGTCTCTTAAGAAACTCCTTAAGACTATCTTGAAGCATCCCGTATAGTCAGCTATAGGTGAAGATTGGGGTGTTGACTACGACAAAACATTCATGATTGATTATATATGTGTTCTTGGATCATCTAATGGAATATTTTCACCTTGATAATAAAATTTAAATCATCCTCATTATCCTTATTCAAATCCAAAACACTGAACCTTCTTGGAGAGTGGTGACCTAAATATATTTTAGTGTGATTGTATATATTAAGACAACTTTAGACTTAGAGAAGGTCAAAGTTATAGTTTATGATATTAATACTATTTCATAAATGGTCTCCATAGGTTCCAAAACCTAAATTAAATCTTTAATCAGCCTTTTAAGTCCTTAATCACTTCTTTATCTTTAACTTATGACTAAGTGTACTTGGTGACATGACTATAAGTGTTAATTTCTCGTAGGATTTTGATCCTAGATCAATATAATGATATTGTTAAGAATATATTGGAAGAGTTTTAGTGCCAAATTAGGTTTTAAATGATCCATATAATCCAATATTTCCTTTAAGTTTTCAATATTATTTCTATATTGCATTGGATTCATCTCATTTAGCATTATTGTAAGTGACTAAGTATGCTCACTTTGTACAAACTGTGTCTTTATTAAACCTTAAGAAGGTCCTCAAAGTAGAGTTTATAAGCCTCTCCTTCAATCTAAGTAACTTTATTATATATTAATTAACAAATACCTTGAATTAAATATCTCTTAGTCTCTCTTTCCTTTGTACTTCCATGAAAACACTTGACTATGTCAACCTTTCTTTGGCTGTAGGTGGATGTTCTTCACTATTTTAGTAGGATTTCATGGTTTACATACCATACCCTCATGACCATCATGATTCTTTATGCCCTCTAATCTCTCTTGATAATGAATCCATGAGATGGATATGAGTGGAAATTTGGTATGATGTGAATAGAAGATGGGAAACTATGAAACTTAGAATGGAGTGGAAACATAGGGTTATGCAATAATTAAAGGTAGTGAGGAGACTATGAAATGGAATGAAACATAATAGAGTTGAAAAGAACATTATAAGTGTATGTCAATACTAATTTGAGGCTCTTAATAAATAATAATCCATGTTAAACAAGATATAATAATTTAGAGGCCTTTGAACAAGCATATGGTGCTAAAATGGAAACCTAAGAGTCTACAGAAAACCTAAACAAATGCTAAGAAACCTTAAAATATGATAAAATAGGAATATGAAGGTTTTTTAGGATGATTGGAAATCTTATTTTTATATGAATCTTCATTAAAATTTGATAAACATGAGGAGAGGACATATTAATAATAATTAGATCTCGTATATAGTCACCAACTATGTTTTACCATCTTTAAACCACCATGAACCGTACAACTCCCCAAACTGCTTACAGACTGCAAAATATCTATGTATTATCTTCTTGAGATATATATGACCTCACACATGTGAAAATAAGTTGAATAATTCCATGTAAAGGTGGCTCATACTCCTGAAAAACTCCACAATCTTTAATTTTTTTTCCATGATTCCTAGATGAGGAGAAATCTCTAAAAATTAGTTGTTTGCTTGGATGAAGAACACTTAATGAGTGTATTGAATTAAAAATGATGGTTCATGAAGGATAAACTATATATATATATATATATATATATATATATATATATATATATATATATAGATATAATTTCTCTCATACCCCTTTCTCTACCCAAAATTTCAGACCTTGATTTGCTCTCTCATGGCCGTATCACCTGCAAACTTGAAGGGCTTTCTTGATGTGTAAAGAAGCAAGGCAATGCTTGTGGATCAATTTTGAGCTTGTTTATGATATTTTCACCTTTAATTTATTCTATAACACTTGTCATGAATTCTCCTTCATGATTATGTCCTCTTTTATATGGAAAAGGTCATATAATTCTATACTTATGCATGAAACTACATAAAAATGGCTCTTTTCTTCCACATTTTCCAAACTTAAAGTCTAAAACCACCAATATAAAGCATTATAAAAGGAATTACGAGTACAATATAGACTATAATAAGTAATATTTCTTTTATGATCAAAATATGATTAAATTTGGCGTGTGGGAGCCTTCTAGGGAGTAAAACTACACTTTATCTTGCATGTAGAGATGTTTTCAAAGTATGAACATTTGAATTAAGGAAATTTTATGAATATCAAAGTATTTTAAGGTATTTTGGATGATTTATGTGGATTTTTTACTCTAATTTTAACATTAAAAGGCATAAAAATATCTCTTTTTAGGCAAAATACACATAGTTGATCACCATAAAGAAGCTACTATCAGTGCTATGAAAAGATTCAAATTAAAGGGGTTTGTATTTGGCCTTGATAGACCAAATTTCCAAAAAATAGTTGAATTAATCAAAAGATTGATAATCATCTTTCATGTTTGCACCAACTTATCAATCCCTTAGTATATCTTCATCATAGATCTCCCACCTTACTTTGCATTGTGCCTATATAGATATTTTATTACTAACATTGGAGGTTACCTATCATTAAACTAGTCTCATATGTTATTTAATAAAAAATATAGACTATTAAATCCAATCCTATTATAAATAATAGCATATATCCTTACACCAAATGTTTTAGGTGTCAATTGCACCATTCTTGACTAAAAATAAGATGGGTTCGATTGTGAACCAACTACACTTTTGAAATATTTCCTAACATTCTCCTTGATAAATGGGGTTCTAAAAACCATGAATATGAACCCTAAAATCTTTTTTAATAGACTAGTTTTGTCACCTATTACTTATATAAAGAATATGTTATTATTCTAAACCTAATTAATCCTAATGAGCACATTGAAAAAATGTGGCGGATGTTTTTTTATGGATTCAAAAGAAAGAATGGATTAGAGACAGGTGTGATTTTTGTGTCCCCCATGAAATATAATTACTATTATTCTCTTGGTTTTCAATTCATCCATACAAGTAATTTAGCTGACTATGAATCCATCATACATGGTCTCCAATGGGATATAAAGAGAGGAATAAAACACTTGAAAGTCTTTGGAGACAATAAATTGATTGTAAATTGGGTAAGATGGCATAATGTGATGAAAATGACTTGTTTAAGTCCTAAAATAATTAGGTTTTGGACCTTATAGAGGATTTTAAAGGTTTCAACATGTAATTAGTCCCAAGAGAGGAGAACAAACATGTTGATAGGCTAGTTACCATTGGTGCATAGTTTGGTATTCCTAATGATATAAAAAAGGATAAAGTATAATATCATATCAAGGTGATTATAAGTCTTATTATAATTTGAAACACCACCAATTGGTATGTGTTTGTTAGTGACCATTATATATCCCACTTTTTTCAAGAAGAAGTTGAGTTCTCTATAAGAAATTATACTAAAATACAACAACAATATTACTACTAGGTCATCCAATTTATGTCAAACAAGATTCCAAAAGCATTGAACACCCTTGAAAATATATTCAATACTAATTATTAGATCAGAGGAGAAAAGATTAATATGAATATCAAACATGAACACTATGAGCGAGTCACCATCTTCAAAGACAAGCTTCTCCATCTTTGAAAGGTATGTAATGAGGAATTAATGTGTGAATTTATTAAAATTTTCCAAGAATTTTAAGAAATATTTGCATGGGACTATAGTGATCTTAAGGTATTTTACCCTAGTTTGGGATAACATACCATAAAGATGAATTCTAATGCCAAACTGGTTAGACAGAAATAAAGGCCCATAAACCCAAAGATAGAGCCTCTAACAAGGAAGGAGTTGACTAAGATAATAGAGGCCAAGATCATATTTCCAATTCATATTAGGTTTCAAACTTAATACCTATGAGGAATAATAATGGAGAGATAAGGTTGTGTGTTGATTTTAGGTATTTACATAGAGCTTCATTAAAATACCACTACCCATTGCCTTTAATGGAACAATTTTTACAAATGGTGGCATGTTTAGAATGTCTCTCTCTATTTTTTATAGTTATTATAGCTACAATTAAATATTATTTCAATAAGAGGATTATTTTAATATAGCCTTCACACAAAATAGGGGACCTATTATAACAACCCCACTGGGTTTTATTGTAATATTGCAATATATATATATTTAAATACACATATCTAACATATAGATTTCACCAAAAGAAACCTTGCTATTGATATTTAACTAGATTTATTAATTTAGTTAACCATAAAGGTTATAGATAATCCAATTATCTAAGGATCACCATGAATAGATATAAAAATCATGATCAATACTAAAAGAACAATAAATACTCCATATCATCGTAAATGAAATATTAAAAATTTATCCATCACTTATATAATAGTATAGCCATTGTTGTATAATTTGAATGTATAAATATTATGGTTTTCATCAATACATAATAATATCTCAAATTATAAAACATGATACAAATCTCCTCTGACCAGAGTCTCCACAACTCAATAGTCTTCATAACTTAAGAATCAATATGTAATCTCAAGTGTAGTCTCAATTATAATACTCTAGATCAGAGGGAGAGTATCATCCAAGAAATTTTACACACCTTCCATGAACCATATATCCCCCTCACTATCTCCCAAAGAAGGGGATGGCCCTCCCTTCATGGATGGGTAGATAGTGATAGTCTGAGAATCTAGATTAACAAACTAGAACCTGGGTGTTGAAGATATATAATACATAATGTGTACTATAAAAAAATACATTCTAATATGATATCACACAAATATGAAAAATATACAGACCTATGAAATGATAATGATTATCAAACATTAATTTGGACAAATTTTTCAAAATAAATTGATCTTTAAGATCAGTCCAATTCATACAGAGGACTTGATCAAATTATACATCATCTTGCATTGATGGTGGTAACTAATCCATTGGAATCCATCCACTACTTAATTAGGTTCATTAATGTGAGATTTGGTAAAATTAAATAATAATATTAAAAACCAATAGATTCATAAAAATATTTTCATTTAGGAAATTAAAATTATGCTAAGTACATAAATATAACATACATTAATTTAATTTATCAAATGAAGTGAAATGAATCCATTTATTTAGTTTATTACATATAATAAATAGAATCCAAAAATAGTATTAAACGTACCATCTGGGTATGATCACATCAATTTTTTTATTTACCCATAACACTAAGTAATTTATAATGTTATTTCTCCACAAATCAACATTATATCTCAATCCCATAAAATGTTGATATTCCACATATAACAAAAGATAGTTCAAACATATTATTATGCTATGTATTTAAACTCATAAGAACATTAATTTAATGCTTTATATTTAAAAATTAAAATATAAACAAGCATTAATTACATATTGTTATGATATTAACTCTTATATATATTCATACAATTGTAATACAATACAAATACTTTGTTTTTATATAGTATACTCCTTATATGACATCCACTATATTTCTTCTTAGATTATAATGTATACACTAAGTATACAGTCAATTCAAAAATAAAAGATCCCATTAATATTTTTCTCTAAATTGAGTATTCCCATTGTCCTTTAATAAATAAACATACAAAATACTGTCATCATACAAAGATATTCCCTTGTCTATCAAACCATTAAATTAACATACCAAATCATTCAATTTAAGTTTGTCTTTTAAATTGATTACTATGAGCATATAAAAACACAAATTCAACTTTACCCCACATAGGTTCTACTAACACAATACAAATTTACCAAATAAACTATTAAATTTTACAATTTAACTCTTGCACCAGTCCCTTTATTGATTGAGCCAGAGTCTTTTATAATTAAAAACAAATCCAAATGACATAATTTATATTCACATCCAAATTTATGTATAATTCATATATATTATGAACATAGTTCAAAACTTAACTAAATTATATCAATTTAACAAAATTGGGTATATAACCGTACATAAATTTGAGTAAACATTTATAGCCCTGTTATCATCACCTGTCCCCAATACATGATAAGACTAAAAAAGAGTTCCACCATGTTTATAGATAAACAAGTATGCATAATATAGGGGTTTATTTAAATAGTCAAGAATATCAATTTATACTATTGTATATATAAATAAATTCATTCAATACTAAGACCAACATAATCCAAACAAAACCAAAACTTCTAGTTAGCCTATATAGATAACTTCAGAATGTATTACATATTATCACCTATTAAAGCTCAATAGTATCAATATATATATATATATATATATATATATATATATACATATATATATATATGTATATATATATATATATATATATATATGTATATGTATATATATATATATGTATATATGTATATATATATATATATATATGTATATGTATATATATATATATATATATATATATATGTATATGTACATATATATGTATATATATATATATATATGTATATATATATATGTATATATATATATATATGTATATACATATATATATATATATATATACATATATATATGTATGTATATGTACATAGTATCCATTTAAAACCCTAAAAAATAAGTTATAGGTATACATTTATAAATTTCTGTGTGTGTGTGTGTGTGTGTGTGTGTGTGTGTGTGTGTGTGTGTGTATTCATAGACCCACTTTTGTATAATGAAATTCATTATTTATATTTAAATTCCATAATAGGTGTATAAATAGTCGAACCCATAATTTGTCCAAATTTACAATCCATATAAAAATTACCCAAATGAAAAAATACAAACTAATTCAAATATATAATCTCAATCCATAATGTATATATGCAAGAAGTATAGTTTCCTATTATGAACAAGGTTTTTTTGAAATTAGAAAGGAGTTTAAGAAAATATTTCATAGAAACCTATATAGTCATGGAAATTCTATGGCTTTACCTAAAAACCCTCAAGTTACCCTGAGTTTAATATGGGGTTCTGTGGAGGTTGAGCCTTCCATAGGGCTCAACATATAACTCAATTATTATAAGATTCAAACAAATAAACCTAGTAACCAAATTCTAAAAGATGTTCAATTTACACGTGAGAATTAATTATAGAATTGACCTAGTAAATGTATGTATGCAAAATAAATCCAAACAAAATCCTTCCTCTTCCACTTATTTTCCACCTTATTCTCCTTTTATCTTCTCTTCCTTGTATGTCATGAGTGGTGTCCACTCACAGGCCCCATTCTCTTATTATACTTTTTCCATCAGCATCCTCACCACCATTAACGACCACTTCAACTGACTAATAAATGCATGTAAAAATAACTCAATATAACTCTCTATATTTTTCCATTCACCACCATGAAAATATCTAGTAAAAAATCCATTATTTTCCCAAATTATTCTTAACTCAAAGTCAACAAGTGATTAGTAACCCTAATCACTCAAAACTTCCTTTTCTATTCATTAAAATAATCATAATATAAACCTTAAAATAATTACATGCCATTTGAATTAATTTTCTTTCTTGTCAATTTTAAAATAAATAAAAAACAATATATCCTTCATGTCATGCCATACAACATCCATTGACTTAGTCGATTCAACCTTCCATGTAAATTCGACCATTTGACTAACTTAAAAATTAAATAGTATGACAATGTATTCAAAGACCCTAATTCATGTTACCTTGTCAACCAAAAAATACTTTGGAACATATGATTTCCAATACATTTAATCTTTTATAATACCATTTAAAAAAATTATGTATCTTTCAACATTAGAATAAACATATATAAATATCTCATTATAATAATCTTTAATTATTATTACCTATATCATTTAGATAAATAAAAATGGAATATGTCTATACCTTTTTAATGCCTACATAGCATCAAAATGTTATACTACATATCCATTCCAAAATAAGGTAATAAGGGAAGCATAACATATATGGTTTCACTTATTCAACCAAACAATTATGTCAAACAGGATAAGCTACACACGATTACTACATTAACAAAATCACCCAAACTAACAACATGATCATTAATAACAACTAATTTTAATGAAATCATAAAAGAACATATGATTCATTTAAATATAAAAACAAATCATACTATAACTATCTATCAAATAATACAGTCATCAAATACAAATGTGGTGTGTGTAAGGGTTTTTGGAATTGTTATTTGTCACCCACAATGTCTCCATCTAAACACCCTCTTCAATGATACTATCCCCTCATCACACTTTGAGTGAAGAATTTGTCATGCATCTACCTCATGATAATGAAGGTACTTAGCCTGAAACAACATTATATCCATAAAACAATGTGATATAATAATAAAAAATGATCACAAAATACTAAATGTTAAAGTACTTCTAACATATAGAAAACTAATCATGTAAATAAAGCCATGCAAACTATCCCATAATCAGCATATGTCATCAATCTTAATCTAATATTAGTTAACCAACTAATCAAATATAATAATCCATATATCAAATAGGTTATTTAGCTTAGAGATAAATTGGGATGTGACATCCTTCTCCCTAAAGCTGGTCATCATCCCAATGACATTTTATTTTAATACAAATTATGAATTAAAAATATTATTTAGCAAAAAAAATATATAATATGATTTAGGGAATCAAGCAAAGAAATGTGAAAATATCTTGTAAAATTCATCATAGTCCTCCCAAATGGCACAATCCTCATAATATTGGTCCCATATGACCTTGTATTATTACAATTCTCTATTATGCAAATAGAGTTTATGAGTGTCAATTACTCTGATTGGTTCTACCATGACCACCTCGAGGTTTATAACTTATAAATCATTCCAATCCAATATGTGTGAAGGATCAACAATGTACTTTTTAAGATGAGACACATGGAATACATTATATAAAAGATCTAAATCTAGTGGAAATTCAGCCCTAATGTTATATATTTGACCACTTCTAAAACCTCAAAGGGTCCCACATATATCAATGAAAGTTTCACTAAATTCTTGAATTTAATTGAGCTTTTTTTAGGCTTAACCTATAGAAACACGTAATCACCTATATAAAATTACCTAGTTGTTCTCTTCAACTTGGCATAATTTTTATATCATTGGCCTCAACCAACCTCTACCTCATTATCTTGACTTACTTTTCCATTTCTAAAACCATCTCAGGTCCAAAGACTACCCTATCTTCTAACCTATCCCAAATGATTGGTGTTTTACACCTCCTTCCATATAATGTTTTAAATAGAGCCATCTTCAATGTTGATTGGTATGATTTGTTGTAAACAAACTCAACCAAAGGACGATAATCTTCCCACTTTTATTATTGATCCATGCAATACATATGAAGTAGATATTATAAAAATTGGTTAACTCACTCTATAAGTCCATCAATTTATGGGTGATATGTAGTGCTGAAGTTTAACTGAGTACCTAGAGATAAATTCAAAATCAACTAAAACCTATAATTCATCCTCAGATCATGATCCAAAATGATCTTCTAGAGAAAACCATGTAACTAATACACTTCCTTCATGAATATATTTGCAAGCATAGGTGCATCATCAGTCAAGTTACTCGGTATGAAGTGAGCTACCTAAGTTTTTCAACTATTACCAAGATCATTTCATGTCTAGTCTGTGATAATGACAAACCTTGGACATAGTCATTACTAATCACCTACCACTTCCTTTCTGGTATGTCATGTGGATAAACAAATTTAGCCTGATACACATGTTTAGATTTCAAATGCTACTATTCTAGATAAGAAGACACAAAATTCATTGCATCTTTCTTGATTCCTTTCCAAAAATATAGTGTTCTAAGCTCAACCATAAGTTTGGTTACTCGTGGATGTCCTAAATATGGAGCATTGTGTCATTACGTTAGCACTATGATCCTCAAATATTATCTATCTAACACATACATCCTACCATTATACCACAAAAGACCACCATTCTCTATTTTGAATCCCTTAAACTCAATATTTTGAGCATTATCAAATAATTATTTCCTAACCTAATTGTAGAATTCATCTCTTAAAAATAATTTTATCACTTGATCCCTTAAATTATTCTGATAGTAGCCACAACTTCTATGTGCCTCCTATGAATTAGAACATTAGTTACTTTGTTCTCCTTGCCTTTGATATGGTTAATGTCAAAATCATAATCACACAAAATATAACCATCATATTTGAAAATAATTCAAATTTGGTTGGGTGAAGATGCACTTTAGTTCAAAGTTATCAATCTTTATCTCCAATGGTTTTCCTAATAGATAATGCCTCTAAACTTACAAAGCATGAATAATTGCCATAATTTATAGGTCATGAGGGGCATAAATAACCACATATGGCTTTAGTTTCTTAGAATCATAGGCTACCACTAAACCATCCTTCATAACAAATCCTCCAAGTCCATCCCCAAATGCATCAATGATCATTAAGAATTAACCATTAGGATCAAGAAATCTTAGAACTGATGCTGAAGTAAGCCTTGTTTTCAATTCCTAAAAGGTTGCCTCACACTTATCTAACTAGATAAAACTCTTATTCCTTAACTAAAGAGAGGTAATTGGATTAACTATATTAGAAAAATTTATAATGAATTCCTATAATATCCAAGTAATCCCATGAAACTTCTTACCTTATGCATATTTTTTGGTGTTGACCACTCCATTATGGCTCTTATCTTTGTTAGATCTATTGAAATGACATCTACATAGGTAATATGTCTTAAATAGTAATATGTCCTATATACTATACTTTATTTTGGATAAATACACACTTAGACAACTTTATATATAATTTATGCTTTCACAAATGTTACAAAACTAGTCCCTGATGCTGTAAGTGATTTTCCTCATGCTTGGAATAAATGAGGACCTCATTAATAACTATCAATAGAAAATGATCTATATAATCTCTAATCACACTATTCATAAGATTCATAAATGTTTCTAGAGAAATTTTCAATCCAAATGATAACAATATGATTTTTTAGTACACATATATAGTTCTATATGTTATTTTTAGGATATCCTCTTCACGATTCCTCAACTAGTGACACCCTGCTCTAAGATAAATCTTAAAAAATATTGTCACCTTGAATTGGATCAAAGAGATCATAAATATGTGTAAATTAATATATGTTATTGATTATTTATTTATTCAACATCCTATAGTATATACTTAGGTGAAGAGTGTCATCATTCTTCTTGATGAAGACAAATGAAGCACCCCATAGTGACACACTCAATTGAATCAGTCCTTTTGACAGCTCCTAGAGTTGTGCCTTTCACTTAACCAATTTATTGGTTTCCATTATGTACAACACATTAGACTATAGTTGTGTTTCAAGTATGATACCAATTGAGAAATCAAACTTGAACTTAGGTGGCAATCCTAGTAATTCTTTTGAAAACATGTCATGGAAGTTTATCAAAAAAGGACAATCATCAATAGATCATTCCTTAAATTTTTAAATTTAATTTATCTTAAAAATAAATTATTAGAATTCCTTATTTTGATATTTATTTATTTTAATTTTATAAATCTTTCTTAACTTCAACTCCCTTTTCTCTTCATGAAGTTGTGTTTGGTTTCTGAAATCATCTTACACTCAACCTTATTTAGAAAATAGTCAACCTTATCTTTATTATTCACAAGCTAATTGACTCCTAAGATCACATCATATGGTCCCAATGGTGCTACATAGAGATATAATACTATAGTAAACTCTATACACCTAATATCTTCTTTGAATAAACACTTGTCTACTTTGACCTTTGACTCATTCCCATATTGTACTAACCATGCATTTTCCATATTTTTAACCTTTCTAGATAATTCACTAAGCATTCTAAGAACAATGAAATAATATATAGATCTCATATAAATTAAAATATAAATTATATTATTGAACAAAATACCTGATAGCTCTATGGGTGAAGCTTAATACTCAACCTATTAATTATCAGTAGCTATAGGAATCCACTACTAAAACATAACTTGCTGAGAAGCTTAACCCTTATTTTTTTATTTTTCCTAAGAACATTCTTGAGAAAAATGGTTACCTCTACAAATGAATCAACCTCCAACTAGTCATTTCCTCTCAGTCTATTGGTTTCCCTTAAAACCAATCTTAAAACCATAACAAGGTTTTATGTTCCCTAAACCAATGTTGAACTTGGCATTCTAATTTTTGAATTGACCTTGAGAATCTTTTCTCCTCTGCTTCTAGTTATTCTTCTTATAATTTTGTTTAGAACTTCTAAAAATATTTTTTGATCTTATCTCTAACTTAGGAAAGATATTTTAGGCTCTATAGTTGCTTGACTACCTTCACAAATACCTAATCCATGGTAGATAGACCATGTACATCTAATTAATATCCTATTTTGGGTTTTAATCCCATGATGAATTTCTTGATTTTGAATCTCTGATCTACCTAATACTTCGATACATACTTAATAAGCTTGGTGAATTACTCCTAGTATTCATTCACTAACAAATCCCCATGATTAAGATTCTAAAAATTTGTAAGATTTTGATTGAAGTAAAGTTTTTGAAGATATCATGATCTAAATAATGTCAAAAACTATTCCTAAGTGGTGGTGGTTGAGTTCAGGTTCATCTCAAGCTTCTTTTTTTCTCACCAAGTTGTTGCTTCACCAATAAGTTGATAAGCTCCCCAAACTACATTTATTACTTCAAAATTATTTCAAATCTCAAAATTATTATCCATTTACATCATCCATGCTTCAAATACATCCCCCATTATAGTTCCATCAAACTTGGGTGGTTTAGCTTTTTCATTTCATGTGATAACTCTACATCTACTTAAGCTCTCACATCTTATGGCATCTCCTTGTGCCTCTACTCTTGAATATATTCTTGTTCATCAAGATGATCTTTAGTTTCCTCTTGAGCATTCTCCTCTTCAAGTCCATGTACTTCTTATTCTAGGGCCATTATTTGGTCCCTAATCTCTTACATAGTTGTGAAGATTAATCCCAACTTTGCATATTGCTTAGTAGCAAACTAATTTGGATAAAAAAGGAGTTTGGTATATGAAGTACCCTCACCTCTTGGTCTAGTACACACCATTATTCTTCCTCTTTATCAAAATAATAAGTTTGCATTATCATACACATTAAGTCCTAGAGTTTGAGCCTTAACTTTGATACCACAATGTAATAACCCCATTGGGTTTTACCAAAATATTACAATGATTTATAAAAAAATTAAATACACATTAAACATATAAATTTCACCATAATAAACCTAACTAGATATATTTAACTAACTATATTAACTTAGTTAACCATAAATGTTATAACTAATCCACTTATCTAAGGATTACCATGAACATATATATAAATCATGATCAATACTAAAACAACAATAAATATTGCATATCATCATAAATGAAATAGTACAAATTCAGCCACTATTGATACAACATTACAACCAATGTTATATAAGTATAATGTATAATGTTACAATTTTCAGCAACATATAAAAATATCTGAAATCATAAAACATGATACAAATCTCCTCTAAGCAAATTCTCCATAACTCAAGAGTCTCCATGACTCAAGTATCAATATGTTATCTCAATTGTAGTCTAAAATATATTACTCCATCTAGGAGAGAGATAATCATCTGAGAATTTTTCCACACCAACCATGGACTATAGATCCCCCACACTATCTCCCAAAAAATGTGATGGTCCTCCCTTCATGGATGGGTAGATAATGATAGTGTGATAATATAGAGTAACAAATCAAAACTTGTGTGTTGAATATATATATATATATATATATATATAAGACATAATGTGTACCATAAATAAATTTGTTCTAATATGATATTAAATAAATATAAAAACTATATCAACATATGAAATGATAATTTTTATCAAACATTACATTTCCCAAAGTTTTTAATATAAAATGATCTTTAAGATCAGTCAAATTCATACACAACACTTGATCAAATTACACCTCATCTTGAACTAATGACACTAATTAAGCAAGTGGAATCCATCCACTACTTAATTAAGGTCATAAATTCAAGATTTGGTAAAAATAAATAATAATATTAAAAACAAATATATTCATAAATATATTTCCCTTTAGCATATTAAAATTATGCTAAGTACAAAAATATCAAAAAAATTAATTTAGTCCATCGAATAAAGTGAAATGAATCCATTTATCTATTTTATTACATATAATAAATAAAATCCAAAAATAGCCTTAAACATACCATCTGGGTATGATCACATCAAAACTATTAGTTACCTATAATACTAATTAACTTATAGTGTTATTTCTCTATGAATCAACATTATATCTTAGGCTCATAAATTGTTCATATTCCACATATAACAAAAGCCAATTTAAACATACTATTATGTTATGTACTTAAACTCATAAATACATTAATTTAATGATTTATATTTAAAAAATAAAATATAAACAAAGATCAATTACACATTGTTATTATATTAAATATTATATACATAACACAATTGTATGCATTGTGTATTTGTTTCCCATTTTGATTATCAATAAACAATCATACAAAATAAACCATTTATATGTATATATTTATATGTTTCATACAAATTTAATACAATACAAATACTTTAATTTTATAAATCATACTCATAAGATGGAATCCACTATCTTTATTTTTAGAGTATATTGTATAAAATAAGTATACAGTCAACTCAAAAATAAAAGACACCATTAATCTTATTCTCTAAATGGATTATTCCCATTGTCCTATAATAAATAAACATACATAATACTATCATCATACAAAATTATTACTTTGTCTATCAAACCATTAAATCAACATACCAAATCATTTTTTTTAATTGTCTTTTGAATTGATTACTATGAGCATATAAAAACATAGTCAACTCTACCCCACATAGGTTCCAATGACACAACACAAATTTACCAAATAAACTATGCAGCTTTACAATTTAAACCATGTACTGGTCTCTCTATTGATTGAGCTAAATTATTTTATAATTAAAGACAAATCCAAATGACACAACTTGTAGTCACATCCAAATTTATGCATAATCCATATATATTATGAACATAGTTTAAAACTTAGCTATATCAATTTAATTCAATTGGATATATAACCTTGCATAAGGTTGAGTGAACATCTATAGTCATTTTATCATCACCTATCCTCGGTACATAATAAGACTAAATTGAAATTTCCCTATTTTTTATATATAAATAAGTATGCATAATACATGGGTTTATTTAAATAACCAAGGGTATAAATAAATACTACATATATATAAATAATTTCATTGGATACTAAGACCAGAATAATCCAAATGAAACCAAAACCTCTAGTTCACCTATATAGATAACTTCAAAATGTATTACATACTATCACCTGTTAAAACCTAATAGTTTCAAAATATAGGGTCATATAGAAATGTATATGTACATAATTTACCTTTAAAACCCTATGAAACAAATTATAGGTATACATTTATACATATATATATATATATATATATATATATATATATATAGGTATATAGGTATATGTATATATATATATATATATATATATATATATATATATATATATATATATACATATACCTATATACCTATATATATATACATATACCTATATACCTATATATATATATATATATATATATATATATATATATATATATATATACCCACTTTTGTATAACAAAATTCCTTATTTATATCTATTGTCCAGAATAGGTGTATATCAAATCAAACCCATAATTTTTCCAAATTTAATATCTATATTAAAAATACACAAATGAAAATATATAAACTAATTTAAATATATAAGATGAATCCATACTATATATATCCAATCAGTAAGGATTCCTAATATGAATAGGGTTTTTAAAATGTAGAGAGGAGTTTAAGACAAGATTTCATAGAAACCTATATAGTCATGGAAATTTTATGGCTTTACCCAAAAACCCTCAGGTTACCCTAAGTCAAATGTGGGGTTCTATGGAGGCCAAACCTTCCATATGTATCCACATAAAACTCAATTATTCTAATATTCAAACAAAGAAACCAAGTAACCAAATTCAAAAAATCATTTAATTTACACATAGGAATTGAATTACATAATTTACCTAGTACATGTATGTATGCCAAAGAATGTTGAAAAAAATTCTTCTTCTTGCACTTGTTCACCACCTTCTTCTCTTTTTGGCTTCTCTTCTCTATATGCCATGATCCATGTCTTCTCATATCCCCCATTATCTTCTTATTATCCTTTTTCCATCAACCTCCTTGCCACCATTAATTACCACTTCAACTAATTGTTAAATGCATGCAAAAATAGCTCAATAAAACTCCATGAATTTATTCTTTCTTTACCATGCAAATATCCAATACAAATTCCATGATTTTCCCAAATGATGCTTAACTCAAATTCAATGAGTGGTTAGGAGCCCTAATCACTCGAAACTTCCTTTCCATTTATTAAAATAATCATAATATAATCCTTAAAATAATTTCATGCCATATGACTTAATTTGCTTCTTTATCAATTTTCAAATAAATAAATAATAATATAACCTTCATTTCATGCCATAAAATTTCCATAAACTTAGTTGATTCAACCTTACATGTAAATTCGACCATTCAACTAACTTACAAATTAAATAGTATGAAAATGTATTTAAAGACCATAATTTACATTACCATGTCAACCACAAAACAATTTTTAACTTATGATTTCTAATACATTTAATATTTTATAATGGCATTTAAAATAATGTTATTTATCTTTTAACATTATAATAAACATATATAAATATATTTTTATATTAATCTTTAATTATTATTACCTATATCATTTAGATAAATAGCAATGGAATCTATCTATACCTTTTTAATGCCTACATAACATCAAAATGTTATACTACATAGTCATTTCAAAATAAGGTAAGAATAATATATACAGTTTCACTCATTCAACCAAATAATTATGTCAAACAAGATAAGCTATGCATGATTACTAAATTAGTGAAATAACCCAAATAAACAACATGATAATTAATAGCAACTAATTTTAAAAAAATCATAAAAGAATACAAAATTCATTTAATTGTAAAAATAAAGCATACTATAAATATGTTTCAAACAATACAATCATCAAATATAAATGTGTTGTGTGTAAGGGTTTTTGGATTCATTCTTTATCATCCCCAAAATATCCATCTAACCACCGTATATGATGATACTCTCCCTCCATCACACTCTAAGGGAAGAATATATCCTACATACACCTCATGAAAATAAATATAGTTAGCATGAAACATCATTATATCCACAAAACAATGTAGTATAACAATCAAACATGATCATAATATACTAAATGTAAAATTATCACTAACTTATAGCAAACTAATAATGCAAATTAAGAAACACAAAAGGTCCTATAATCAACATATGTCATTAATTTTGATAAAATATTAGTTAACCAACTAATCCACCATAATAATCCACATATAAAATAGGTTATTTAGCTTAGAGAGAATCTGGGATGTGACACTTATGCCTATATGAAGATTTCATTTAAACTATCTAATGCTAGAGCAATTTTTTAGAGAACCATGGATATGGAATTTTAGGGTTAATCAATGGCATTATGTTTATTTATCTTGATAATATTATAACTTTTTTCTAAGGTTGCTACTGACCATTTGTCTCATCTTAGACAAGTTTTTCAAAGATGTAGTCATTTTAGAGTCTCACTTAACCTAAAGAAATACATATTTTTAGTTTATGAAGTTAAGCTCCTAGGCCATATTATCTCTAAAAGAGGGATTTCAAGTGCTCCTAAGAAGGTAATAATTATTCTAACATTATCTTTGCCTATTCATAATATGAGGTTGTAAATATTCCATGGAAGAATCAAATTTGTTAGAAGGTTTATACTTAATTTTTACAACCTTTTGAAACCACTAACCTTTATGTTGAAGAAGAATATGGATTTAGTTTGGACTAAATAAGGAAGGGATAGATTTTAGGCAATAAAACAAGCCATAGGCCAAGATCCTACACTTATAAACCCTATTTTTACTAAGGAATTCACTCTATATTCCTCTGGATGTGAGGATACTACCTTATCCATTTTGATGCACAAAAATGATGAAGGGTTGGAGAAACCAATAGCATTATTTAGTCAAATTTTGGAGGACTGTGAGGTAAGGTATACTTATATAGGAGAACATGTACTTGATGTAATAATAATTCTCAAAAAATTTAAGCATTTATTGTCTAACAATAAGGTTAATTTAATTATCTTTCACCCAAGTGTCAAGGAATTCCTTTTGAGCAAGGATTTGAATGAAAAGAGGGAAGGATGAATAATAAAAGTAATGGAGTGTGATATGGATATCAAGCTCACAAATCTAGTAAGAGTAAAAGGATTTTGTGAGTATCTAGCTTAATGTTTTTAAGATGATAAGAAGGATGTTCTAGTGTTTCAAGAGGATCAATAGTCAGTTATACCTACACTCTCCAAGAGTTAAACTAAATATATGATCATATTTCTATAAATAGGTTAATGCCCTCAAGGTCTAGACAAATCCAAAGGGAGGTAATTTATATTATAGTTTATTCCTTATGTCCTTATGGATGGAATATTATTTATAAAGGATGTTAATGGTGTTTTTTGAGGTGTGTTAAAATAAGTCAGATTGATACATTTTTAGAAGAATTCCATGATAGAATATTAGGTGGGAATTTTTATCCAATAATCGTAGATTTGAATAAAAAAAGGGTAGGATACTATTGTTATAAATTGTTTAGGTATGAATACACATGGGTGAATAAGTGTAATATGTGTCTTTTCTTCATGGGTAAATAGAAATTAAAATCCCTCCCTATCCATCCCATTCAGGTAGAGCATCCCTTCATGTAATTGGGTTTAGACTTCATAGGGATGATAAATCCAACTTCAATTACAAGGCATAAATGGGTCCTGACAACCACTAAATACTTTACAAGGTGGATAGAGGTAGTAGCTCTCAAATAAGCAAATGAAAACAATGTGTTGGATTTATATGAGGATATAGTCACCAAGTTTGGAGTTCCTTCCATAATCATTTATGATAATGCAATGTACTTATAACTAGGATAAATAATTAGGAATTCAAGCATGGTATTAACTTGATCACATATTATAACTAATACCCTCAATGAAATGACTTTGTAGAATCCACCAATAAGAACTTGATCAAGATTATGAAGAGGATAATAAAAGAGAACCAAAAGAGTTATATATCACTCCTAAAAGGATAATGGAATTTAAAGTTGAAGGCAACCTTATGGGATGATATAATCACTCCTAAAAGGGTTGTATATAACTCCACTTACATGTTTATGTATGGTATGGAATCAAGGCTACCTATATCACTTAAACTACCAAACTTGGAGCTCAAACACTAGCCAAAAATGATGTAAAAATATGCCATGATGGTGATATTTACAAATTTGATGGAGTTTCAAGAAAACAAAGACAAATAAATACATGTAATGGAGTTCCACCAAGCTCAAATTAAGAGGTATTTTGAAAAAAGATAAGTTTTAAGGATTTTCAAGAGGGAGACCTTGTTCTCAAGTGGGATGAAGAGAACCAAGCCTGGAAATCATACCAAGTTTATATCTAGGTGGAATGGATCATACATAATTTATGGATATAAGCAAAATAATGCTTTTTAACTCTCTAATTTGAATGGTGAAGACTTATCCATCCTAGTTAATGGGATATTCTTTAAACATTTCTATTGATGTCTTTTTGACCTTTTTACATAGTATTTAGGGGTCTTATTTTCTCTCCAAGTGTTGTTGCACATTTTTTTAGGTAGCCCAATTGATTTTCCCTTCCCCTAATTGATATTAGGCATATTTTTCTTTTTTTTCTATGTTGTGTGTGTTTTATTGAAATAATAAATATTTTTAGTTTATTCAATGTTAGTCTACCACATATAATCAGGTTTCCTTTTCTAGATGATATGTGTTATTTCTTTTAATAATCCATACCCAATGAATGGACCAAGGCAATTGGTCCCATTGATTAGCAGGAAATCAACCCCTTAGAGTTGTCAAAATGTTGACTGGTTCAATCACTATAGGCCTCTTGGGCACCTGTACATTTGGTGAGGGGTAATTTTTTTGGAAAAAATGAGCTAAGTGGGACCTTGTGCTATGTTTAAAGTCAAATATGCATAATTAATGTTCCAATTTCATTAGCATTTCCTAAATTTATGATGCTTATCAGTATATTGTGGAAGTTTTGAGGTGATGTTTCAAATCATAGTAGTGTCTTATGACATCTATGACCATGCAATTAAAGTAGCCCAAAATTTTCTATTTGGGTACGCTAAAAGGGGTAGTCATGTATGATTTTATTTAATGTAAAATTAAATTTATGGGGGCTTGCTTAAATACTAAAAATAAAATCTTATAGTTTATTGCCAACCTTTTAGTGGCCTATTTGGGCATGGTTTTAATGAATAATGTGTATAGAGGAAGTTGAAACCAATATTGGTGTGGTGTTTAAAAGGAATTTATGGTTTTCATGTTAAGCTTTGCATTGGCCTATGAACTAACCCTATTTGGTTTCATTTCCTAAAATTGTTCATGTGTTACCCTTTAATGATAATATATTCAATGTTATTTTATATACCCATTAAATTCATGAGATATATAACATTCATAATATCCCATATTTGAGTCCTTCTAAGACCTAAATATCATTATACTAAACCCTAAAATACATGTATAGTGCTCAATAACTAATGAAGATTAATCCCCATTCACTCTTCATCCCCTCATTACATTACATAAACTTCTCATGCTAGTAACAAGCTCCTATCAAGTCATGGGTAAACCTCATCATGATTTATAAATTTTTATCTCATCCTAACATTAAATATGTCATTTTAAGAAGAGTATTATAGCTTACAGGCATGGAAGTGTGTTTAGGGTTTATTTTAAGTATGATAAGGGAAAAGTTAAAAGTTTCAGTGGTCAAAGAGAGGTGAAATATTATGAGAGATTTAAGGGCACTTATGGTCTTTAAGATCAAATTGACCCAACCTCCATTCTTCACATGACCTTTTATGGGATCAAAAACCTCTCAAACATGCAAAGGGACATCATAAAGATCATAAATGGATTTATTTAACATTTCCAACTATGAAACCATTATAGAATTCAAAGAACCTATGTGGAATAGTTTTAGAGCGCATGAATGATGTGTGTTTTATCTTGAGCTAAGAAATGAAAAGATTGATGCAAGGCATGAGGATGATCCATAAGAAAAGCATAAGCTTGGGATTATCCTTATATCTTAAATAATTTTCATTTTTTTCACCCCTTATCCTTCCACTTTGACAAGTGTATACATATTCTCAATGTTCATATAGTTGGGGCACCTTTTTTAGGAGGGGGCCCTACTGCCTATTTCACTAAGATTAGTGAATAGGATTTTATTTTAACACCTCAGTGAGTACTAATAGGGATAATTATCTTAGTTATTTTAAATATTTTTTGAGTATAACATCATTTAAGATGCGTAGTCATGATCAAAACCATGAATCAAGCATCCAACAATGGTCGATCTACATTGCCACATCCACTAATCTCTTCCCCAAAATATACAATTGAAGCGTTGGGCATAGATTGGTATTATGATAAATTGAAGTGGTAGAATTTTTATATTTAAACCATATGAAGAATACATCCACCATTAATGTGGGATTAAAGTCCCTTATTTATTGTAATGATTGATCTTTTCAAGCTCATTAAGAATGTTTGACATAGTGATGAGATTAGTCCCATATGGACTATGTGAATGGTGAAGTGAGATTTATATATTATAAGCCTATGTGATAACTTCTTTCTACATGTGCCATTTTGATTCATTTTGATCTTGTTGAGCTCATTGTGAAAGCTAAGTGTTGGGGCATGTAAGAGGCAAAGGCATTTCATCAAAGCTCACATTGAGTAGTGCTATGATAGGTATGAGACTTTAAATCAAACACAAGTTGATTATCCTAACTTGAGCTCCTTGAGCTCAACCTCAAACTTTCTCAGCCTAATCTCATGATGAGTATCAAAAATTTTGCACACTATTCAAAAGGGATCCTTGCTATAACCTTAAAACCAAAGATTTTTTATTTTTAAGGCTTGTATATAATATAAACACATAACATGAGGATGAACACCTCCTAGGTAGTCATCACAAGATAAACATGGATCTCTAAGTGTGTTGATGGAGAGAGAATGCCCTCATTCAAGGATGAAAACTTATGTGCACAATGAGAAAAGTTTTATTCTTCAAGATCCACCTATAGGTCTAATGAGAATTTTGGATCCTCATGATGTCCAAATAGGAAAAGTAAAACTATAGGTCTGTGATAGAATGTTGGAGGTTCATATATGGAAAATGAAAGGTATGATGGTGCTTAAGACATTGTGCATAATATAGGAGCTTGATGACCATTTCTAAGTAGGTATCTTGTTTTAATTTCCATACACTTTCAAGGTCATCCCTAAAATTAAAACTTATTGAGTTCATGAGCCATTTTTAGGCATTTTCATCAATACTTGTAGGATTATAAGAGTTAAATACATGAGAGTTGAAAGTATAAAAAGAAAGATATAGTTTCAAGGAGTCTAATATATGAAAAGATTAATTAGAGGTATGGAATAAGGCATGAACATCTCCAATAGGCCTATATTGGTTATAATTCAAAGTTCCATGACCAATAGTCTTCTAAAAGTTTCAAATCCTATATTAGATCCCTAAGGCAAGCTTTTATGATTTATGTGAGGTTGAGTGGACCCTAGGCATGAATATAAATAGATTTAAGAGTCTTTCAAGGGATCCAAGAGCACCTACATACTTATGATGTTTGAAAAATCAGAAATGAAGGTTTAAGAGTGACTTTTGTGACCTTTTGAGAACACCTACAAGTTGTACATAGTTTAAAAACCTAGAAGTAATGTCTTTGGTCAAATGTAATGGTTTCAAATCCTAAATTATAGGTTTATTAGTAGTCAATTAAAATTTTCAGGAGTCTTTCAAGGTGAGGACAAAGTTTGAATATCTTCAAGTAAAAACATACACCTAAAGGTCTAAAAGAAGTTATAAGAAAGGTTTCCAAATGTCTTATAAAGCTTTATGGACCTTATAAAGGTTAATATAAAGCATATAATTGATCATGAATAATGTAAACCTTCAGAACTAGACTGTTAGCAAATATAGAAGGCTAGTCTATGAAGCTTCCTTGATGATACAACATATTAAAAAAATTTAGAGAATGATCAATATGTTATAGGTTCTATTGATAAAGTTTTAGTCCCAAAACATGCAGGTTCATAAGCCTCTAAATTCTCTTGAAATTTATAGATTGTCATGGGGAAGCTACATATCATTTTTATATCATGAATAAGAATACTTTCAAGTTTGGACCATATTTCTACCTCTCAAAACCAATGATAGGTCTCATGGTTGGTTTTAAAGGTTTTAAGAATAATTTTTAGGATACATGGACAAGATCGATGATTAAAGGTCTACCAATCAAGGAGTAAAACATACCTACAATAAGTTTCAATCATCTCAAGTGTTATAATCCCTTCAAGTGGTTTATTATTGTGATGTTTGTAGAATGGGAAATGAGAAAAGTTATAATTAAATTTCCATCATCTTCCAACTAGGTTTATGCACACTAAAAAATCCACTAATGGATAATATAAGATTCTCCATGACTATTTATTACATAGGAGGTTGTTAAGAGAGTGAATGTATGTGTAAATACATTTGTAATTGTCCATATTAGTTTTATGCCTCAATCTAAACTTTTTTATCATGAAATTTACATTGAAGAGGACATTAAAATCTAATTATGGTGTAGAAGTTTGTAGGGGGATTGAATGAGGCATTAAATGCACTTAAAAATACCACCACATGATCAAACATGTATTAGTATTGATGGGATGAAAAGGTGGGCTGATTAATACTTCATCGAGGTCAACATAAGAAATTATAAAAGAATTTAATTGTAAAAAGAGAGTAAATTGACCAAAATAACCCTTCTACTCTACCTCTATGCCACACCACCATTAGAGAACCATTATACAATTAGCCCTAATGAATTGAAGATAGATAATGGCATGATCCCCTTTGCTTATTTTAAGATTTGAAACTAAAATTGAAATGTAATGCATAATTCATTAGCCTTTATTGATCTCTTCCTCTCTCTCTCTCTTCTCATTCTCCTATATATTGGTCTAAAAATGACTTTATTAAGATCCCTCTACTTGGATAGAATAATACTCTACCTATTTGAGTTTATAATGTTGGTTCATGTACCTTTTAAATAATAAAATATTGATTTGTCCTCTTCAAATTTATGGTATTCTATGTGAATTTCTTAATTTTTTTTATCTTTCCTTGTGAAGACATTGTTTTCCTTTGAATTGTTATCAAACTAACCTCACATCCATGAAAAAACTTACTTTTTTTAGGTCATTCCCCATGCTAAATATATTCTATGATTTTATTTGTTATGGATAATAGTTTTTCCCTCCTTAACCACACTAGGATGATAACCTTTCTATGAAACACTACTGCAAGAGAGATTGAGATTGAATACTATACATGAAAATTAGTCCTTATAGGTTATGAAAAATTAGAGGAGACATAGTTATGGTACACCAAATCCATTTAGTTTATGTTTATATGTGTTTCATTCTTTCCATTTTCCTCATCATGGAAGTAAAATAGTTTTAGTTTAGGTGATTCATTAGAGGAACCAACTCCCTATAGAGAATCACCCCTCACACAAGGTCACCACAGCTTAAGGGGTATTTCAATTGTGTCAATGGGAAGGAGAAGTCTTGAAACCACTCCCCTAAAGGGTGCATTGCAACTTGACAATAGGTACTTGAAAATGAAAATATTGACACACATGACTTAAGGACTCAAAATAATTTCTAATCCACCATTCTCTAACACCTATTTGATATGTTATGTTTCAACAATTCCATTTTGTTTTTATACTAATAAAAATGTCATAGTTTATTTTAAACTTGTTAAATATCCTACATAGACATCTACACACTCTTAGTTTAGTCTACTAATATAGAGGATTATTTTGTAAAATACAATCAGTGTCATAATTTGATAGTGACCTTCTCCTCACAATGACTATTTCTTAAAATCAAACCCACCCTTAGGTTCAACACATTAGCCTAGCAAGTAGGTGGCATGATAAATTATTCAATTGGATCCAAATATGAACAAATCAAGGTATCATTCAATGAGGACTTGTAAATCATTTGATATAAATTTATAAATTATTACATATAACAAGGATTAGTCATAATCCAAGTTTGAAACACTTTAAAACCAAGTCAAAACAAATAATTTCAAGTATCAAACCCAAATAATTTGATACATACATATAGTGAAGGATAAAAATTGGACAATCAAACTAGGTGAGATAACTACACGTGGATTGAATTACCTTATTAGAGTATTTTATATGTTTTAAATAATCATTCATCATATGTATGTGATTGGGGTAAGCTCATCCCATTATACTTTCCCCCATTTTTGTAAGTTTCTATCCCTCACAAGAATACTTAGGGCTTCAAGATAAAGGAGACTACTATTTGGAGTTTTATGCATCATCAATGTTAAATATCACAATAAAAATTAGGATAAAATAGTTTAATATTATTTTATAATCATTATGACCTACTTCAAGACAATATAGTACCAACCAACATGTCATTATCAACTAGAAATACTAACCTAATCTTGCAAAACTGACTTAGTGTAGATAACAAATCAACTATAGAATAAAATGAATCATAGGCCCATTTTATCCATATTTTCACTTATAGAATAATTTCATAGTTATATATTCAAACCTAAAAACTAATTATCTTATCTCCTTAGTAATTTCTATGTTTAACATATGCCACTTGTCAAATTAGAAAAATCAATCTCAGTCTTTTACATTTAAATGTATAAATGAATTCCATATCTATTGATTTCATTATTATTACAAAAAAATATCTTAATTACTTTAATATCTCACCCCTTAATCCATTTTATGGTTAAATATACTATTTAACCTTGTTATACATCCAATTTCTACCACTACCATGATGAAATTACAAGCGAGAATGATTTCTTATTATAATGCACAAACTAGACCATATACAATTGAAACATTCTAATTCATCCACATGCATCACATGTAATTTATAAAGTATATTGATGAATTAATAACTATAATAATTCATCTTACGTAATCATTTCATTCCTCTATTCCATCTATAGTCAAATTATGACCTAAAAAATTGATGTTTTTGACCATTTGTGCATGACAATTTATTAAATTTCAAAAAGGCTAATCAAGATTACTTATCTAATCAAATCTAATTAATTGGTTAAGTGAAAAATCCATGTAAAATTAATTAATATCTAATTTTTGGAGTTAATAAATTTAAAAATATATCTAAATGTGACATCATCAATTAAAAAAGTTAAGAGTTCAAAATATCAACATAAATACAACAAATATAAAGAATGTTGTTCCTTGACTATTAATTACCATATGAACTCCAAAATGGATTACCTTTGATCCAAAAAAATTGACTCATATTGGGCCATTGATTATCATATTCATATGGAATTTCTCCTCACTTTACCAAAGCTATAAATACAAGGGCCATCATAGACCAATTACAAGATTTTTGTACAAAGTTATTATGCAAAACATCCTCCAAAAAGCTTCACCTATTTTCCTCCAATTTATTTACAAACCATACTAGTTATTGATTTAGGAATTTTTTGATGGCTCTTGAATAATGATATTGCTAAATACTTCAATCTCTATATCTAGGCACAAACATGCATGTGAGCTAACTTTGA
Organism: Torreya grandis; assembly: GCA_037957365.1. Taxonomy (NCBI): domain Eukaryota; kingdom Viridiplantae; phylum Streptophyta; class Pinopsida; order Cupressales; family Taxaceae; genus Torreya; species Torreya grandis. The sequence goes on from JARHVA010001259.1 coordinate 3,544,343, forward strand.
AGGGAACATCAAATGAAAGGGAAAAGAATATTTTTTATCTTTCTAATTCATTATTTATCACTTCAAGTATTGACCAATCTAAGGAATATGCTTGGTATGTTAGGTTCACTATCATTTTAATATTTTTTACATATTAATGAGAACTAACCTATTTCATATTCATGTGTTTACATTTGGCAATCCCATTAGGTATGTGCACCCCACAAATCTCTTTCTAGGCCTTGTAAGTCTTATAATTACATAATTAGATGATTTTTTAACACTTATTTTTCATTTTTCATTCTAACTTTCTTATGTTCCATATCCTACGCATCAAGGGGATTACCCTATGATTTGGTGATATTAACCCTATAAATGGTGAATTTGACTTGTGTACTTATAGGATTACATTTTATTACTCTCTATGTTATTTATATGTTTGAATAGGTTAGTGAGATTGACTTGCATATTAGTGATAATTCTTTACATATCACTAAGGTTGACTAATAATTGATGAGGTCACATTAATGGCATCACTATGAATTCTTACAATCAACAGGATTGACCTATGTATTGGTGGGATTTCTTTGCTAAATGACATCTTTACATTTATAGATTTCATGTGTTTTTATACAATAGGTGGGATTGACCTAGTAAATAGTGGCATTGACTTAAAAATGGTGAACTTAACCTAGTGATCAGTGGGGTCAATCAAAAGATAATTTTGATTTTTGTGGTTATATTTATCTAAATAATGAACTCATCCTTCAAAATGGAAAGGACATCCTACTAATTAGTGGAATAATCAAAACTATTTTTATGACTTGTTATCACAATAAATTGAACCCTTGAGGAGGTTGTTCAAGCCTTCCTCATCTCGGTGATAGAATGGAGACACATTTAGGATTTGGGTGGCATAATCCATGAGGTGAATCTATAAATAGGGCTATCTCCCTTGATAATTCACCTTGAAATTGATACTAAACTACTACTTACTAGGACAAGGGTAAGAGATAATTGAAAAAAAAGTTGAGGAGGGATGCACAAAATTTATTTGACCACTACCACACATCTGTAGTTGCATAATGAGCATAGAGATAACATATTCATACACTACTCCTAATATACTCTTCTTACATCATTTTTTCAATATGAAGGTGGTAAATGATGATTAGGATAGGAGGTATAATTTTAACAAGGTCTAGAGACACTAATGGAAGATTGACTCACTTAACCTTCACAAGATTACTTAATCACTCCATATGACTTGAAAGAGTGAGTTCAAATTGTATATAATTGATAAAATGAGACAACATGCCAATTAGAATTGAATTAACAATAGACAAGATCAATCAATCATACACAAACACTAGAATACATTCATAAGAGAAGGTAAAACCAACTGAAATCTATTGATTCAATGGCTTACTTAAGGATCAACTATTCACCAGACTCAATTGGAGGATCTATTTTAATGCCAAAACTAAGCATACATATAGAAGAGAATGAGGAGAGAAAATATAGGCATGAGAGAAGCCCATGACAAGAGTCATATTATGATGAATCAAGTTAAAAATAAGAAATACTACAATTAGGAGGATTTAAAAATTATCTCCAACATGTGTCATCTTGGTATGATCTTCTTCTTCATCAAGGTGCCATAAAATAACTTTTGACCTTCTTGGATGACTCATAATATTCATTTGAAACTATCTATTCTAAATTTAGGAGGACTTATAAGTCTATGTTTTGACACATGAAACTCTTGATCATGCTTATTTGAGTCTTACCACACCATCCTTGGCCACATCAAGGATTATCTCATCTTGATTGGAGTGAGATCTAAAATTCAAGGTTCTTCATATTGATGAAAATCTACACGCTCATTGTGTGAGCTTGGTTGATTCAAAAGAGCCCATGAAAATAAGTCCATCTCTTTAATAAAGGTTTAGTTCTTGATTGATTACTTCAATCTCATATTTCCAACCTCATAAAGGTTTATTAAAGGATCATCATATCCATGTTTATCTTGTAGACCACCTTCAAGTACTGGCATGTAGATGCATTTGGTCTCTTAGAGCTCTTAATAACATGTTTTATTATTATTATTTCTCTTGATATTATTGGTAGAATGTATGTCACTTTAAGGGTCTTAGATATATTTTAGGTATACCATAAGACCTCTACTCATGCTTAACAAGTCCTCAAGACTGGTTAAGATGCTTTCACATAGACAAATCCTTACAAGCAAGCCTAAAACTACCACTTCAAATCCATTTTTTTAAAATTTTGCTCTATTAGGACATATATAGGTAAGTAAAGTCATCCCAAGACCAAAAAATTTTATTTGAGATCATTTTGAGAGGAAACACAGTCATCAGGTCTTTAACAGGGTTTTAGGAGGGTTTAAAATGTCTTTCTTTATTAACGATTGTTCATAAAGTTTAGGACCTCAACTTATAAACTAATGATGAATTTTATAATTATGGTGAACCATAATAAAACCTACAAAACCCATTTTCATCCATTAAAACCCTCCTTAAAGTTTTAAGTAGAAAATTATGCCTTCTTGAGTTCCTTACAAGGGAAAATAGTGTTTTGAGGTCGCTTCTTTTCTTAGTGATTATTCATACTGTATAATATTCTCAAGGAAAAAATAATGATATAATATTGTATTTTTATAACCTCCATAACTCCTCAAATATCCATTCCTCCCCATGCATTTTCTCCATGAAATTATGAGCTTAGAAAGAAAGCTTCTCGGGTATTGAAGGACTGTGTGGGTGCATTTAGAGGTTTATGTTGTCTATCTTAATCAAAAATATGTTAAATTATTTATTTATGTTTTTTTAAGGATAATTTAAATTTTAAAACATTTCATTACATTTTCCAATGGTTTTTCCAAATTTTTTAATCCTTAGAATCAATAAATTTTATATTACCCCATTGTTAGGGCTTGTGGAAAGTCTTTTCTAAATAAGCCTAATGATCTTTATTGTCAATTTATTCTAATTTTATGGAGTATAAAAATTGTATAAATATCTTAAAAAGTATTATTGTCCTCATAATATCCTTCATACCTCAAATTAACCTAATATTTTTCAACTTTTATTCATGATTTAAGGTACATGCATGTATGTGACTATTAGGCTTCTTGAATGCAATATTTTGAGAATGCACCATCTTGAGTTAGTTTTGGTATTATATGTGATTAAAATTTAAGTATAATATTAAAATAAAATATTAATTACCTATAAAAATCTCATTAATCCCTTCTCTAACCCCTATGTGTGTTCCTTCTCTCAATCTACCTGTGACAGGTCTGTAAGTACTTAAGTAGGACTTTAGGCTTGATTAGGATTCTCTGTCCTCTCAATCACCTTGAAATATTATGAATAATTTATTAGCATAAAAAAAAACCATGTGGTTATATCTCTTTGGATCTCCCACATACCTCACTAGTTCCATTTAACACAATAAACTGGCTTTTTCTATTACACCTATAGCAAGTATGTAGGTATTCATTTAGGCCTAATACCTATCAAAGATTTGAAAATACATCTTTGGATGTGATATTATTATTTAATTTACATAAAATGTTTATTTTGATCTCACTCATGGACTCATCATTCTTCATGGGTTCTAATTTCTAACTAGGTTTCATAAAATAATCACTCCAACTACCTCTTGGATGCAAACCTATAATTTCTATCTCAACACTACTCCCAAGCCATTATTGAAATGGATTTTTCAACTTTACAAAATATTTAAAACTATATCCTCTTATTTATGATCATATTCACTTATTTCAATCTTATGCACATTTATTCAATGCCAAATAAGCGTTTTTTCTTCATAGGTTTACTCATAGTCTTGATATAGTCCATCTACGCCTATATATTTACAATGTCTCCTTGATTTTTGACTGTAGATGGTTTGTCTAAATCAAATAATAAGTGGAAATTTTATAAATATACTAATCATAATTTTAAGGTAAATTTTTTCCCCCATACTTATCATACATCAAACAACTATTAAATGTCATATTCATCACTCAAAGTGCATTTTGAAGACAATATTTTAGGTAGGCCCATAAGTGTAATTGATATATTGATCATGCATGGTCAAGTAGGGGTTTTTAGGTTGAGTTGGATTTTAGAAAAAATATGAACATATTTAATATGTATTTAACACCATCACTGAATCACCATCTTTCACTGAGATCATCAACACTAGAGGTTTTCATTTAAGAGTAATGGATACAAAACATCTTCAACTACACAAACATATGCATAGGCATTTCACTTTTTCATGAATATTAATTTTGGATTGAATATGGTGTAAAAGGATTAATTTATTTATTTTAATTTTTATACCATATTTATACTTTATTTAAACCTCTGTTATGTGGAAAACACCTCACAATTCTCAAGAAACTTGTCTAATATTGGAAATATTATCAAAACACAACATTTCTTGGATTAGCAGATCTAGACCTAGAAAAATAACACTAGTTATAATATTTATATGGTTATTTTTATTCATAAAAATGTCCTCTAATAATTCTTATTGCATCATATATCTCCAAAGAGCATTCAAATGGGGAAAAGTGAGCTTGTAGGGGTTTTATAGTGGTTTTGAGCACCTTAACTCCTTAACAATGGTTCATAAAGCATAAAACTTCACACTAGTAAATAATGCCTATAATTTCAAGGGAATAAGGGTCCATATCAACCCATAATATAATTCAATCCATCTCTCTCTCTCTATATATATATGTATATATATATATGTATATATATATATATATATGTATATATATATATATATGTATATATATATGTATATATATATATATATGTATATATACATATATATATATGTATATATATATATATGTATGTATATATATATATATGTATGTATATATATATGTATATATATATATATATGCATATGTATGTATATATATATATATATATATATATATATGTATATATATGCATATGTATATATATATATATATATGTATATATATGCATATTTATATATATGCATATATATATATATATATGCATATATATACATATATATATATATATATATATATATATATGCATATATATACATATATATATATATATATATATATATATATATATATGTATATATATGCATATATATATATATATGCATATATATATATGCATATATATATATGTATATATGTGCATATATATATATATATATATATATATATATATATATATATATATATGCATATATATATATATATATATATATATATATATATATATATATATATATATATATATATATATATATATATATATATATATATATATATATATATATATATATATATATATATATATATATATGCATTCCATCTCCAAACTGGTTGGCCTTCTTGAGCCTATAAAGAACCCAATGGAGAAATAGAGTGAGGTTTCTATTTTTTTAGACATGTAATTCCTTACAATGAATGTATTTGAATTGGAAAAGGTAAGGGGATACTTTAAATTATTGAAAACCATTTAAGTGAGTACTCATTTTCTTATTAAAATCATAAACCTTATTGAGATTACTTCCTTGGTTAACAATGAAACTGAACATGCATTGTAACTACTGAAACTAACCTTCTCTGACTATGCCTCAATACTTCCCACATTGAATGTGATTTACAAGTGTCCCTTGTACATAAAAACAATCATTTTTACATTGAGCCACTTGAAAAGCTTTATAATGCATTAACAAGGTATGAAATTCTTTTGAGAGAGTTAGTATAAAATAATAAAAACCAATTGGGCCTAAGAGCACATTTAACACTTTGATATATGACCATGAAACTCTAAAAACTTATATTTGGACTAACCTAGACCTTCATGAATTTTGACAATGAAGTCCTACACAAGGAAAATCTAGAAACAAGAAAAAAACCATAACCCATCATTACCTTATTTTTTTCTAAATTTACCTTAATCTTTCCAAAAACATGTCACTAAAATATAATGAAGGGGAATAATGACAATACTAGGGGCTTTGATTCACTCTTCTTGACTAGGCCCCGTATGAGACTCTAAAATGACCAAATACACTTGATAATAGATATTTTTATGATAAATCTTGACCAATGGACCAAGACCAAAAATATCAAAAGGATATCAACAAATTTAAACAAGTTTAGAGGAAAAGTTTTTAATTATACCCACTCATGGTGGCCAATTTTGGCTAACATCTTTATTGACCTCTTAGGACTGCATGCTTGTTATACATCAATAATAGTTTCCCTCTTGCCTCTATTGGGATATGGAGTCACCCATGTTATAACTATATACATGATTTGACCTTGACACTTGACTAAAAGCTCTTTAACAAGACAAGACAGTTGATATACCTCCAAAACACATAACATGAGGTAAAGAACCACACACACACCAAAAAAATAATACATAGTCTATTCTTTAAAGCATTAGGGAAAGTAAACAAAAGTAACTACTATGTAAAAATAACCTTAAAAGTTTGATCCACCTGGGTCAAAGGGAAAATTTATGAGATCCTTTATTTGTAGTGGATAAGGAAAAAAGACAACCTACTTTTGGAACACCATGCTTATTGGATCAGGCATCTTATTTTCCATTTATTTTTTCAAATGGATGAATAGTAGAAAACATGTCCCTAATGAGCAAAAATTCATCTTGATCTTTAACACTTAACTCATATTGTTGGCCACCCTTGGCAATGTTTTCCAAGTTGATCACACTTTGATTTGTAATAAATATTTAAACCTATCCTCCAATAATTCTTTTTAACTCTAATAGTGGTATCTATGACATCTTTAATGATGTCATTCTACTTAAAATCATATATAAACTACTCAATTTCTTCCAAGAGATCCATAAAATTTTCTCTAGATTTATTAGTATCTTATTGAGATATACCTTTATTTATATCCCCTTGATCATGTTATTTAAACTTGCTAATCATCCTATCACTACCTTCAACAAGAGACATATGATTGCACATGTTTTCACATTCTTGAACGAGATCAAAATACTAATGCTAATCTTCATTGAGATCTTATTCTTGTTATTTTTTAAGGATATCATCTCCTTCAAGGTCTATTGTAACATGTTTCAAAGTTGTAATAACAAGATCTTCAAGCTCTTCCAAGAAAGCATGATATAATTATTTCCAAGCATCATCAAGTTTCTCTTTCTTATCAACAACCCGCACTTCAACCACTACTGTAGGTTATTCTTGACCTCTACTATAGGTTCTTCTTGGACCTCTTCAATCTCATGTTCTTGTTGACCATTTTTACCATCGACCAACATTGTTCAACCCCCTATAGTTAAAATATTATATAAGGGATTTTTATAATGTCATAGGGTATGATTGTAGCTCATTTGATATAATTTCATATGCCATTCTAGCTTTAGTCATAGTCTAGATTAGTCCTTGTGTCATTTAGTGTCTTAGGGGTCATTTTAGAGTCACATATACAAGTGGTAAGTTTTCATGATGTCAAAACAGTTAGGATCATGGAAAGATTTCACACAAGCCCTAAGAAGTTCAGTTGAGCTTTCAAATATCAATAAGTAGCCCAAACACAAGCCTAAGTGAATCAGGTCATCACCAAGATGTCATCCAAAAATGAATGGACCAGATCACTTGGGAATTTTATAAATATTCTCATAAAGCCTCGTATGACCATTAGACCACACATGATCAATGTCCTTAGTGCCAAGATCATTATTTACAAGTTTTATATCTTGATGAGTCTTCTATCTTGAGATATAATCCTTCAAAGTTTAGCTTTCCAAGCCTAAAGGCTTAGGCCATACTACATGTCACATGGAAACACACTAGTCAAATAACTTGTACATTTTATAAGTGCACCTTAGAAATCCTTGTGATCCAAAATATTATAGCACCATAGATTTCTTCATGCCAGGATCTTTCTCTACAAATTTGATGCTCGTGTAAGATTTCTAGCTCAAGAACTACATACTCAAGGTTGGTCACATAGAGAAAAATGTTCATGCAAGTGTCAAATTCAAACCTTGGAAAATAGCCACTTAGGTTTAAATTATTAGTTATAGGTGTAAAAACATCATAAAAATCACATAGGTCAGCTCATTTGAACACTTTATAAACACATTTAGAAATCTCCCAGAACCAGTGGATCAAGTGGGCATAATCCTTTTAGTATCAAGAACATCTCTTACAAATTTGGTACCTCCATGAACTTTTCACTTCCAGATTCAAGATTTCAAATTTGGTCAAAGAATGGGAGATGTTCACATAGATGTCAACTTTAAGCTATGAAAAAATACCAATAGTGTCTTAAATTTGAAATTTTCATGGACATCAATGATGGTCTCATGGATGTCAAATGATGGTCATGAAGACATCAAATTTATACCATAGTAAATAAATATTTATTTTCAAATGCAAGTAGATCAATGATAAGTTCTCAATCATAATGATGATCCAATGGCATGAGATCAATTAACAAGGAAGTGTGCCTAATGAGATCTACAACTAGAGTTCACTCATACATCTTGATCAAATGGTGTGAGATGAGCCAAAAGTTCAAGGAGCTTAAAAGGCCACCATGTGGTGTAAGCATGTAAAGTAACAAACTAACAATAGGATCCTAAGATCAATGTGAGATTGATAACTAGAATGAGAACATTCAAGATGATAAAATATCAATGGATCATATTTAATCTTGCAAATCAAGATCAACATAATGAGAAAGGTTAAAGATTCAAGACCTGATAGTAAGGATCTACTAGGCCAATGGGAGTGAAGACAACTAAGAGAATTTTGATTGGTTTGAGTCAATTATCGATGAACAAAGTCAAACTAAAAGAGTAGTTTTCAATCAAGAAAAACAAGGTATTTAAGGGTCATCACATTACCATTAGAGCTTGGCTAAATGCCATTAAAGGGACACATTGACATAGTCAAGTTAAATGACATAAAGAGACTTCCATTAAAGCTTAATATGGACATCTAGCTCAATGTTTTGTGGTGTGAAGGGTTCATTATATGACTATGTTCACCATTTTTTAGAAGGACCTATAAATATGGTGAAATTTTAGTCCCCACAAAGATAGATTAGGTCTATTTAGACCTATCATAATAAAGAGAAGGGATATATGTTCTATGGGTTTGCATCAATCAACATAATGACTATAGGAAAACTTGTAGTCTGAGATTGGTTTTCCATCTATAGTGGACCTATAAAAATGGGGATGAGTTTGAGCATGATCTAATTTGGACAAGAGATAGTATTTCAAAGGATGCCATGAAGGCATACATGTAGATTCCAATGGCTTCATCACTAGAAATAGTTGCATGAAAGGGACCCATCTCTCCACTATTTACATGACACAACAAACCAGTTAGGAATAATTAAAAATAAGACAAAATTCTAACAGATGGATCTAATTGTTGTAACTACATTGATACCAAAACTTAGCTCAAAAAAACTTGATCCCATCATTGTAACCATCAGGGAGCATCAATGAAGGAATAATATAACTATGTAACAGACTAAAGTAACCAAAGCAATTATAACTATGGTTGAAATGAAGTTAGACTCATTTGATGATATGAGTAGCTACCATTTTGGCCTTTGTAAGAGAACTCCACTACATTTATGGTGAATCCCTACTAGAATGATGTCATATTTTTCCTTTGAACATTAATGTAAATCTAATTTTGAGTTCTTAAACAATTTTCTAAGTGTGCAAGTGATGTCTGGTGATGTAAAGTGATAATTCTCTATCCTTTCTTCCCTTATCCTTCCATGTTTATGTAAGAGTTCATATTTTAATATATCATATGAAGTGTTCTCAAATGTATGATCATTATTTTTTATTTTACAATGAGCCTTAGCATTTAAAACTAATGTATGGATCACTTACCTCGGATAGATTGCATGCATCTCACCTCCATATTGAAATACTCATGTTAGAATCCATAGGACTTGGAAGTTAGTTTGTGTTCTTTATTTATTAGTGTAGTAAATTATGATTGTCATATGGAATATATCTTGGTGTATCTCCCCTTAAATTAGGTTAATTTCATGAAAATTCTAACTCTTTTCCCCATAATTAATTGGTTAAGTAGGTGTGAGAATTTCAAGATACATTCAGGGAGATAGCCCTTAAATATAGAGGCTAACTTCCATTATAGTTACACCCACATACCTGGAAGTGTTCCCATACTACCCAAATCTAGAAGAAGATTAAAAAAATTCTTATAGGGTGAAATATTTTATGACAATAGTTTTGGAATGCCTGGTGGGACCATATTCAAGAGAGTGGAAATATTTTTGGTGTGTCTTTCCTCTAATCAACTTTTGGAAGAAAACTACCTAGCACCAATGGCAACTCCAAATGATAATTTTTGGTTGTAAGAGGTCTAGTTATCTTTAGTTGAAGTTTGGATCAATTTTTTCTACATTTCCTTTGATACATGAGGTTAACATGAACAAATATGGTGAATATCCCTACCATGGACCTCCTTACCAACCTTGCTATGAATCAAAATATACTCCCCAACAGTCCTATCAAAATGGCTATCAATCCTATGAGACATGACAAACCAATAATCCTCCATTCCCCCTGCCATATAAACACCATGTTATTAGACATCCTTATGAGGAAGGATACCAATATACCTATCAAAAAATGCATCCCTATCAGTCCCAATATGAGCCCTATCAACCACAACATTATGCCTATGAACCTCAAGAGTACTCCTATAAGTCTTGCCATGAGGAATAAGATGTTTACGTTAATTTTACACAAAGGTATTACAAAGAAAGATGTAGATTCTATTGGATAGAATGTAACAAAATCAAATTGGTCTTGATCCTCATCATACCCTCCACCTCCATTTTTTCCATCTTATATCAAGTCCTTATTGGCATCCATACCATAGTTACTAGTTAATGAAGATGAAATGATAACATGGGATGATGAGTATGATGTGTTCCTTGATCATCTCATCTCATGGTTAAGAAGTGATACCTGAAATTATATGCAAAAGTTGGAGATATTTGAAGAACTAGAAGGAAATCAATGGGAAGTCAATGAAAAATGGACTTGGAAAAGAAGTGCCTTCAATGCTCAATAGATAGGTTAAGTATGTGGGAGGATAAAGATATTAAAAATAAACATGTTGATATTGAAGAAACCTAAGGAAACTATTGGCAAGATGGAACTCCTACTTATGTAGATGTTTGTCCTTCTAATCAGCCTAAGAAGTCACTTCCCTATGAGCTTACTAGTGCTTTCCTCATTCCTAAATCCACTCATAATCCCTCTCCTACCATTCACACTCCATCTGTAATTCATAAAACTTACACTACTCCTCATATTACATCTCCTTCACATGAGCCTATTAATCAACCTTCCACCTTACCCTTTCTTGAGGAAGAGCCCATCTTGAGAGAAGCAAGTGAAGAGGAGCAAATCTAAGCCAATGCTGACCAAGAGGATGTCATGAGTGACTATGAGGAGGAAATACCCATATGGAATCCCCTTATTGATAATAAGTGTAATATTACCTTCTTAGATGAAAATAAACATATTGAAGATCCTATTTTAGCTATCCATGAGGAATGTGGTCGAGACTTGAAGAGAGAGGCATTTGAATAAGACTCCATGTCTAATCATGAAGTTGTGGATGAACATATCAAGCATGAAGTGGAGTGTACTATCAAGGAAGAAGGTCAAGTCACTCCTCATGAATTTTTAGTCCTAAGAGAGTCTCATGAGACCAAGATAAATGAAATGGCTCTTGAAGATGACACTCATGATTTGGATGAAAATGATTTGTGGAAAAAGTCTGATTTCATATTTCATGAGTTTGATTAGCTCGGTAAGGTTACTCCTTATCATAATAAGTATACATATGATTTGGATAATTCTTATAACAATCATGTTGATTATTGTATATATAATCATGGAAAAGGTTCTCATATTATGAATGAATAATAACTATGGTAAAATCTCAATGTCATATGCAAAGACTTTGGTAGGTTGGGTAAGTATCTTTTTTCTCCAAGAGATTATATGTCTAATGACAAGGTTGCTAATGATACTATTGATCATGTTGAAAATCATTCTATCAAGCATAAGGATGAAGGTCATTCTATTGATAAAGAATCTGCTATTATAAATAAATATGATGATGCTAGTGTCCAAGAGATTGTAGACATGGAACATGAGGTCAAGGTAGAAGTTATTGCACCTTACGAATAGTCAAGACACCCACCTGATGTTGAACCATATCCAAAGGTATTGGATCATGAATAAGAAGAGCTCGATGCTTCCAAATATCAAGTATAATCTATCAAGGAGAAAAATAACGCTGAGAGGACTATCATATTTTCAAACTTGTACATTAAGGGCCAAGTACATGAAAAGGTGGAGAAAAAGTTTTCCATGAAGGATAATAACCAAGATTGGGTGGACTATTCAGAGCTCCTTGATAAGCTTGAAGAACTTACAGATGAAGAGAAACCCAATCTTATTAAGTAAAATATAGAAACCAAAAAGGAAAACCTTATTCAACAACTATTGGAGGTCATAGATGAGGAACCATATGAGAAAGTTGAGGCTATTTGGATGTAATAAGAGTTCATTTCCATAGGTAGTCTATTTGGAGCTACTCGGTTCCCATTGAACATCGTGCCAATGAATTTGGAAAACACCATAAAGAAGATGGAGGCATCAATGTCAAGGATCAAAAGGCTACATGTCTCATTCAACCCTTCATATCATAAAGTAAGAGAGGTTTCAAATTTCCCTTTTAATCCTAGAGGAAGTTTTCATCACAAGTTAGTTAGTGTTTGAGTCTATTTACTTATGTGTGTTTTGTTCCCTAAGTGCTCTTGAAGCACAAGTGTGTTTTGATTAGTTTCTTGTCTTGTGTGTTGCTTCTTGTTGGTTTTCTTGTGTTTTATGTGTTGTTCAAGGAAATTTGTATGTCTAAACTTCTATACATGTGACTCCATATCCTAATGGATAGGATTAGGCAACTAACCATGGTATAACAAGCATGTCACCCTTTAGAAATTGCCAAAGATGATGACAATTTTTAACATTGGCCAAAATGGGTCAATCCACTATAGTTAAAATATTGTATATTAGATTTTTATAATGCCATAGGGTATGATGGTAGTTCATTTGATGTCATTTCATATACCATTCTAGCTTTGGTCATAGTCTAACTTGGTCCTTATGCTATTTGGTGTCTTAGGGGTCATTTTAGAGTCATATATACAAGTGGAAAGATTTCATGATGTCTAAGTAGTCAAGATTATGGAAAGAGTTCTCAAAGGCCCCAAGAATTTCATTTGAGATTTCAAAGATCAAGAAGTAGCCTAAGTAAATTAGGCCATCACTAGGATGTCATCAAGAAATGAATGGACCAGTTCCCTTGGGCATTTTATAAATATTATCAAAAATCCTCAAATGACCATCAAACCATGCAAGATCAATTTCCTTAGTGCCAAGATCATTATTTAAAATTTTCATGTCTTGATGAGTATCTTATCCTGAGATCTAAGCATTAAAATTTTAGATTATTATGTCTAAAAGTCTAGGCCATCCTACACATCACATGAAAACACACTAGTTAGATCACTTGTGCATTTTATAAGTGAACCTTAGAAAGCCTCATGAGCCAAAATATTATAACATTGTGTATTTATTCATACTAAGATATTACTCTACAAATTTCATGCTTGTGTAAGCTTTCTAGCTCAAGATATACATCCTCAAGGTTGGTCATGTAGAGAAAAACATTCATGCAAGTGTTAAATTAAAGCCTAAAAAAATAGATGTTTAGGTTTAAATGATCATTAATAGGCATGTAGACATCATACAAATCACACAAGTCAACTCAATTGAATAGTTTGTAAACACACATAGAAATATCTCAAAACTAGAAGATCAAGTGGGCACGATCCTTTTAGTATCAATAACATCTCTTACAAATTTGGTGCCTCCATGACCTTTTCACTTCCAGATCCAAGATCTCAAATTTGGTCAAATAATGGGAGACATTCGTGCAAATGTCAAATTTAAACTATGGTAAAAAAACATTAGTGTCTTAAATCTAACATTCATATAGACATCAATGAAGATCTCATAGATGTCAAATGATAGTCACGTGGATGTCGAATTTAGACCATGGTAGATAGTCATTTGTTTTCAAATGCAAGTAGATCAATAATCAATGTTTAATCATACTAATGACCCAATGACATGAGCTTGACTAACAGAGAAGTGGGATTAATGAGATCTATGTCTAGAATTCACTTGTACATCTTGATCCAATGGTGCAAGATGATTCAAAAGTTCAAGGATCTTAAGATTCCACTATGTGGCATAAGCATGTAAAGTAGCAGATTGACAACAAGATCTTGAGATCAAAGTGTGATTAATAAGTGTCATGAGAATGTTTAAGCTAACCATAGTTTGATAGAGAATTTTTAATCATGCAAATCAAGATCAATGGAGCAAGAAAGGTTAAAAATTAAAGACCTGACAATAAGGATCTGTGAAGATAATGAGATTAAGGTTAGTTAAGAGCATTTTGATTAGTTCAAGTCAGTTTTTGACATAATAATTTAAACCAAAAGAGTAGTTTTTTACCAAGGTAAATAAGGTGTCACAGGGTCATCCCATAGCCATTAGATCTCAGCTAAATCCCATTAAAGTTACACATTAACATATTCAAGTTAAAGGACATAAATGGACCATCATTAAAGCTTAATATGGACCTCTGGCTCAAGGGTTTGCAACATGTAGGGTTCATTCTACGATTGTGTTTTCCATTTTTTAAAAGGATGTATATATGGTTAACTCTCAATCCCCACAAAGATAGAGTGGGTATATTTTGGACCTATTATAATCAAGAGAGGGGATATATAATCTATGGGTCTACATCAATCAATATAATTACTATAGGAAAAACAATAGTCTGAGATTGGTTTTCCATCAATAATGGACCTATAAACATGGGGAAAATTTCAAGCATGATCTAGTTTAGACAAGAGCTATCATTTCAAAAGATGCCATGAAGGCATACACGTAGATTCTAATGGATTCATCACTATAACTAGGTTCATGAAAGGGACCTATATCTACACTTTTTCATGCCATGACAAACAATTTAGGAGCAGTTAACAACAAGACAAAATTCTTACAAATGGATCTGATTATTGTAACTATATTGATGCTATAACTTAGATCAAAATAAATTGATCACACTATTTTAACCATTAGGTAGAATCAATGAAGGAATAATGTAACTATGTAATTTAATGATGTGATCTATATCAACTAAGAATCTTGAATGAGAATAATTCTAGAAGAAATTGTAACTATGGTCGAAATGAAGTTGGATTAATTTCATTTTATAAGTAGATGTCATTTTGGCCTTTGTAAGGGAATTCCATTTCATGTATGGTAAATCCATTCTAGAATGATGTCATATTTTGCCTTTCAACATTAATTCAAATCTTATTTCAAGTTCTTGAACAATTGTTTAAGTGTGCAAGTGATGTATGGTGATGCAAATTGATAATTCTCTATCCTTTCTTCCCTTATCCTTCCATGTTTTTGAAATATTTCTTATTCTAATAGGTCATATGAAGTTTTTTTAAGTATATGAACATATATCTTAAGTGTATAATGAGACTTAGTGTCTACAACTAGCCTATGGTTCACTTACCTTGGATAAATCTCATGCATCTCACCTCAATATTGAAATACTCATGTTAGAATCCATAAAACTTGGAAGTTAGTTTATGTGCCTTGTTTCTTAGTGTAGGAAAGTATTATGTTCATATGGAAGACATTTTGCTGTATTACCCCATTAGATTAGGTTTATTTCATGCCACTTATAACTCTTTTCCACACAAGTAAATGGTTAAGTAGGTGTGAGTATTTCAAGATACATTTAGGGAGCTAGCCCTTAAATCTAGAGGCTCAGTTCCATGATAGGTACACCCACATACTTGGAAGTGTTCCCATGATACCCAAATATGGAATAATCTTGAACAAATTTTTCTAGGGTGAAATATTTGGTGAAAATAGTTATAAAAAATAATCACTTTCTTCCTGCATGAAACATAGAAGTGCATCTGCCCAAGAAAGGGTTAGTTCATCATCTTTCTCTTATTTTACACTTGATTTCTCTTTTCCCCTATGAAGGGGACTTCCAATGGTATATATTCATCATACCCACTATAGAAACTCTCTTATTCAACTACAATATCTTAACTTTATTTCCATATAAAAATTTATCCTTTTAAAGGGGAGATGGTGGGAGAGAAAGATGATTCATTTGGTATAGGAAGAGGAAGAAATTATGTTAAGATATTCTAATTTTATTTATTATACTTAGCCATTAGCTTATCAAGTTATAATTAAATTTGAGATTCATGAATAACTAAGACTTGAGGGATAGTTGAAGTGATTGGGAATCTTGGTAACTCCCTTGGCTTAACTTCTAACACATTTTCTCTCTCTTGATCTTGGGCTTGTATATAAAGAGTTTTATTCTAACTTGGATTTTTTTTGGTGTGGTTTATATAACCTCTTATCTCTCTTAATTTTAAATGGGAATAAGAGGAGGTTCATTCTCAAGTATTATCATGATGTAATCAAGGGTCATAGTCCAAGAAGGCCTTTAAGATGGAATGGTTTTAGGTTCTTGACGAAGAGTGGACAAAGCTTGCATAAAATCAAGATTTTTTTGATGGCATATTGTAAGTTGGGTAAATATAGGAGAAAAATAAGGTTGTATTTGGGTAGGAGAGGGCCCAAAAGGATTATTATATTGAGATTCATGCCTCTCATACACCATCAACATATTCTACATATATTGGATTAAACCTCTTATCTCAATCATGTCACTGGTTAGGCCTTGTTGATTTTCACTCTTATTATCTATCCACTTATACTCAAAAATCTATACTAAGTATATCTCTTATTTAATGAAATTTATAGGGATAATTAAACCATACTTGTTTTGACTATCAAGTCCCTTCATTTATATTTCATGTTCTAATAGGAGTTGTTTGAGTCTTGATAAATTAGTAGAAACAACATAACCATGACAAGGATGGTTATAGGGATAAGTAGGATTTAATTCTTACATTCTCATGAGTATTTTATAGTATTTATATTTTTTATTTTTTATTTATATATCCATACACTCCTTATTATACCTCAATCTTGATAATGTATAAAGGCCTAATATGCAAGATCTTTTTTATGCCTATTATACTCCCTCATTCTATCACTCTCTTTCATTTGCCTCTCAAACTCAAGTCTTACCTCTCTAAAAATTTATTTAGGTTGACCAAGGGAAGAATGAATTTTCCAAGACTAATTATGAGCATGATCATGGTTGGGAGGTGGGCAAGTGTTATGACAAGACTAATATTCTCTTTAAGGGATACTTAAGGAGAAGACATAAACATCATTAACTTAATGTGAAGGATATGTAGGTAAGGAATATGAATTTTCATAAAATGAAGATTAAGAATAAATATTAATTGATGAATTTTATAGACTTGGTCTACTTAGACCAGCTATAAATAACTTGCAGTTGCCATTAATGTTTGATAGGAATGCATCCAAAATCTAATGCATTAAATATCAATGTTAATAAATATTTAATAGATGGGCATCTTGTCCTGCAGAGCATGTTATAACTATTATCATAGTAAGTTTCACTGATGAGGAGGTTTCTCAATCCTTCCTCATCTAGGTGATATCATGGAGACACCTCTAGTTTATGGGTGTCCTAATCTATGAGCCAAATCTCTAGATAGGGATAACCTCCTTGATGCTTCACCTTGAAATAACTACTAAACAAGTAATTTATGGGGAAAGGGTAAGAGATAACTAAAAACACTCTAACTGAGGAGGTGATGCACAAAATATTTTGACCACTACCACACATCTGCAAATTCAAAATGAACATATAGCTAACCTATTCATACACTACTCCTAATCTACTTTTCTTATATCAGTATATTAATATAAAGGTGTTAAAAGATGATTAGGCTAGGAGGGTTGATTTTCAAGATGTCTAAAGACACTAATGTAATATTACCTCACTTAACCTTCACAAGACTAGTTAAACACTCTATATGACCTTCAAGAGTGAGCTCAAATTTCATATATGTGAGGGAATGAGACAACATGTCAAGGAGAACTAAATTAACACTAGACAATATCAATCATTCATGCATAAACACTATAATACAATCATAATAGAATAAAATTAGTGTATAGCTTAAATGGCTTACAAAATGAGTAGGGATTTGCCATAATCAAGTGGAGGATCCATTTTAATTCTAAAATTAGGGATAAATATAGAAGAAAATGAGAAAGAGAGAGAAGATGGGCCTTCGATAAGCCTATGACAAGTGTCATCTCATGATGAAGAAAGTTACAAAAATAAAATGCTACAAGTAATTAGTTTTATGAATTCTCTCCAACATGTGTCATCTTGGTTTGATCTTATTCTTCATCAACGTGGTGTAGAATGACTCTTGACCTTCTTGGATGAATCATCAACTTCATCTTAAACTATCTATTCTTGGTTTAGGAGGAGTTACAAGTATATGTTTTGACACATGGAACTATTGATCATGATTCATGGAGTCTTCCCATGCCATCCTTTTCCACTTCAATTCTTTTCTCATCTTGATGGGAGTGACACCTGAAACTCAATCTTTTTCATATTGATAATAACCTGCACTTTCATTACATGAGCTTGTTTGATCGAAAATAAGCCATGAAAACAAGTCCATATCTTCATTCAAGGTTTATTAATTTATTGAGTACTGAAATAAAATATTTAAAAAATCACATAGGTTTATTAAAATATAATATTATCCATCTTTGTCTTATATACCACTTTTAAGGACTGACATGTAGATGTATTTGATCTCTTGGAGCTCTTGATGATATGCTTGATTACTAAAAGTGTTATTGAGATTTATGTTAGCCTATATGTCACTTGAGTGGTCTTAAATATATTTTATGGATACCACTAGACCTATTCCCATGATCAACAAGTCCTTACAAGTAGTCAAGATACTTTCACATAACCAAATCCTTACAAATAAGATTAAAACTACCACTTCTAGGCTATTTTACATAATTTATACTCTTCACACATGCCACATAATTTATCATTAAGGTATTATTAGGACCTAAATAAGTCAATTATTTCATCCCAAGGATAAAAAATTTCATTTTAGGTCATTTGAAGAGTAAACATAGTCATTAGATCTTTGGTAGGGTTTTAGGAGCATTTAAGATGTCTTTATTTCTTAGCAAGAGTTTATAAAGTTGAGGGCATAAAATTATGAACCAATTATAAATTTTATAATTATTTTAACCTTAATATCACTCAAATATCCATTTTTATCCATGAAAAACCTCTTTTAAGTCCTAAGCAAAAAATTATGCCTTCTCGAGCTCCTCACAAGGCAAAGTAGTGTTTTGAGGTGGTTTCTTTTCTTAGTAATTATTCATACTATATAGTATCATTGAGTATCAGACATTAATATAATATTGGGTTATTATAACCTCCATAACACCTAAAACATCCATTACTTCACATGATTTTTTTATCTTAGAAAGATAACTTCTCGGGCATTGAAGGATTGTGTGAGTACATTTAAAGGTTTATCTTATATGTCTTGATCCAAAAATTATTAAATTATTTATTTATGATTTTGGAAGGATCCTTGAGGATTTTAAAACATATCATTACATCTTACAATTGTTATTCAATTTTTTTGTTCCTCAAAATAACTAGAACCTATATTAGCCCATTGTTAGGGCTCCTGGATAGTCTTTTGTGAATAACCATGATGATATTGATTTGGAAATTTATTCTAATTAAAATGAGTATAAATTTTTTATTAATGTATTAAAAATTATTATTAATCTTTTAATAAACATCATAACTCAAATTACCCCAATATTTTTCAACATTTTTTCATGTTTTAAGGTACATGCATGTATGTGACTATTAGAATTCTTGACTACAACCTTTTGAGAATGAACATTATTTAATTGGTTTTGGTGTTATATATGATTAAAATGTGATAATAATATTAAATTAACATATTAATTACATTTAAAAACCTCCTTAATCCCTTCTCCAACCCCTATATGTGTTCTTTCTCTCAATTTCCCTGTGATAGGCCTATAGGTGTTTAAGTTGGACTTTAGGCTTGATTAGGATTCTCAGTACTCTCAATCACATTGAAATATTATGATGAATTTATTATAAATTCAAAAAACATGTGGTTATATCTATTTTTATCTCTAACGTACCTCAATATTTCAACTTAACATAATAAATGCACTTCTTGTATTACACCTATAACATGCTTGTAGGTCTTCATTTAGGCCTAATACCTATCAAAGATTTGAGAATGCATCTTTGGATGGGATCTTATTATTAAATTAATATAAAATATTTATTGGAAAATAATTCATGATGTAATCATTCATCATGGGTTTTAAGTTCCAATCTGGGATCACAAAATAATGTTTATAGTTGTTAATTAATCACAATTTGCAATTAATAGGAATGGGTCTCCAAAATCAGATATTTTAGGATATTTCCAAAGAGCTTGACAAATCATAAAGGTCATGCTGAAAGGCTAGGATATTTGATTTTTTCATTTGCTTTTTTAGTTATTCATTAATTTCACATGGATAATTCAACTAGGCATTTAATTTTCTTTAACTTGTTAATGAATTTTTATTAGCCATTTAACTCTTTCAAGATTTGATTTTTGTTCACGTGTCTCGATTAATAGGTCTATAGGCCAAATTGACTATTGTTATGCTAAAATATGATTAGATTTGAATCCATTAGAGGTTATTATTTCATATGATAAGATACCCCAATTATGGACGCATCAACATGATTCTAAGCTTTGATGAATGACGGACAAGAAAATTTGTGATGTTAAGTGATTCATAGGCTTAATTTATAATAATTGGTAGGAATCGATCTAAAGCCCAGTTGAAGGTTAGTTGTGGCCAATTTTAAGTGTCTAAATGACCCATGTAAGTATCCTAAAAAAAGTGTTAGAGAGATATCATATATAAAGTATGATAAGAAGGGAAGGATTTAGGCAAAATATTTCTTGAGGAAGTGCGCATTGGTGGGTTTTTTAAAAATGTGGCCTTCATTGGCTTGAAGGCAATAGGTGTTGGGAATAAGAATGTATTTGAATAAATAAATGACCCACCATATTTGGGCATATTTACCTTGTTTGTCTTTAGTGTAGTCTAATTTAGGGATAAGATCACCAATATAAACGTGTGAAATTTAACTCGTTTATATGTTATTTGGAAATACGAGCCTTGTATTGGTGATTATGTTACAAATTAGAAAGATGATGTTCATCAAGGAGATAAATATCATGAAGGTAATATTCATGTAATTATTCATTAGGTATGAGACCATGAAGAGATATATGGAAAGAGGGAAGCTCAACTTCTTATGGGTGAATTGATTTAGAACCATAGACTAGAGATAAGTACTAGTGGTAGTGCATATGTTAGTGCGATAGGCATAAAGAGAAGAATAGAGATGAAGATGATAATTTTTTTGGGTGTCATGAATTATCTTTTGGATAATTTTACCAAGAAGTTTATTTATGGCCTGAGCTTGGTCATTATATTTCAAATGGTAAGGTGTGGAAAATTTGTGATTGATTTTATATTTAGCATAAACATATTTGACATCTTTATTATTGAAGTTACCACCATTATCTAAAATGAGAGTATGAGGGACACCAAAACATCAAATTATTTTATTAAGGATAAATGTGTAAATGGTGGTACTAGTGACATTGATGAGGGGCATAGCCTTAACCCACTTGGTAAAATATTATATGGATGTGATTATAAAGACATGCCCATCTTGATATCGAGGTAATTTGCCTATGAGATATAATATCCACATGGATAATGACCAAGGATATTATATGGTTTGAAGCTCGTCTGGAGGTGCATGAATTAGATCATCATGAAGCTAGATAAGAGTACACTTTTTATAAAATTAGATATCAACCTTTTTGAGGGTGGGCTAAAAGTATCCCATACGTAAGTATTTATGGGCTATAGCATGTCCACTAAAGTATCCATCACAAATTCCCCCATGGTCTTGTTTGAAAATAGGAGGAAAATTTTCTTTCATTGCATAACAGAGCAAGGTACCTTTAGCATTACAATAATATAAGATGTTATATTAGAATACATATTAAAAATCTTGTTTGTGAATGTGAGTCTTACACAAGAATTGAGGTTCATAGGATAAGTTTGGTGTTATATAAACTCATTAATATCTTTTTACCATGGGATTTTTCAAATGGTTATGACCTCAATATGGATGATGAGAGAATCTTATCTTAAAAAAATTTCAACTTCCTTATAAATTTAAAAATGGGAGGAATGATGAGAATAATGGGATAGTTATAGGATGGACCAATATGTCATTTATGGATGGATGGAGTCAATATACCCCCATGTGTAAGTACTTGTAGACAAGGCATTACACTTAATGCTAGAAACTTGTTTTCATCATGGTACTTTCCTAAGATTCCACTAAAATGATTTTCACTTGTGGATGATTTTATTATTTCTCTCTTTTATTGAATTTTTTCCTAATTTTTTAATTTTTAATTTTTACAATAGCATATAAAACATTAAGTATGTGTTCCAAATATGTCTATGATAACTTCATTTATTGTTGATTTTCCTTCCTCTAAACATCTTAGCTAGGTACTATCATAGCCTTCACAATAGAGGGTACTTCCCAAGAGGGCGAAGCAAAATGTACATTTTATTAAGGGTTTTGTTTGATTTTGGATGGATGGTATGATAATGGAGATAGGTTTAATGTTTAGATACAAAAGGGGATTGAGACCAACAATATAACACACATTTTATAATTTTGGATCATCACATGTTGGGATCATCAGGATCTTCTCTAATTTTGTTGGTTTCCAGTTGACAAGAACAATCTTGATTATATGTTTCATTGGCTAATAGTTATTATAAGTTTTATGATTTTTAAATTATCCTATATTATAATATTTTATTTCAGAGGTGATATGTAACTATCCTACAAATTTTCTAGTGTAGGGGGAAGGTTGAATTCCTCATCTATTGGCACCTTAGAAAGGGTTTCACAAATAAACATGATTTTATGTTTTTGATTTTCAATTTTAGTGTCTGATGGTGCCTCAAAGAGGTTTTCACTAGGGAATTTTTATTTTGTTGTTTGTAGATTTATTTTATTATTATATTTGTTTTAAATAAGGAAATATTCCCACTTCCAAAGTTAGGTTGATGTGTTGATATTGATTTAAAATAGTTTTTTGTGATCTCATTGCTAGGTGTCATCTTGGAGTTCCATGATTTCTTTGATAGATTCATAACTTTTTGATGCTGAGGGATTCTCCTATTAATCTCAAATATATGAAAAAAATAAACTCTTTCATCAACATTACCTCTACCTATACCAAGTAGTATTACCTTTGACTTATCTAGCTTTATTATTGACTCTCCAACTTTGTCTCTAATTACTTATACTTTTGGTTTTATTTATTTATCTCTATTCACAATTTTTTTCTACACTAACTATGTAATCCTTGACTTTTACACTCACTCTTACTACCTTGGCACACACTTACATTTTTATCACCTTTCTATGTTCATGTGCTTAACAAATTGGTTCAAAGTTCAATGTGTCTTTTATTATCTCTAATTAGATCCATATCATTTATTATGTGCTCTCTAGGTGATATTTGAACTCCCCCTTAAACCAAAAATATGTCCAACAATTCCTATTAATTCTCCCACTTGTTGACCCTTATTTAGGCCTACGTAACTCATGCACAAATAGTCAATTAAAAATTATATCTTTTTATACCCTATCAGTTTCAAAATTTCAAAATCTAGGAATAGACTTTCAACACTACCTCATGAAAAATACTTAGGGACTTTCATTAGTTAAATCCTCACATAAGATAGGTTTTTGTTCTAAAACCCTAGAAACTAGGTTTGTAGCATTTCTATAGGCTGAGAAGGTCATTAATACTTTTTGAAGCTTACTAAAGAGTTTTAAAAATTATAAATGGTTGATTATCTTTTGAATACAATCAAAATGTCCTAATTACCTTCTCTTTACTCATGTTTTCTACACCATTTATGGTGATTGTGTGCAAGTAACCCGATTGTATGCCTATGTAAAGAGACAAGTTGAAATTTAGTAAACTTGACATGGTTTCTTACTTTTGTAAAGGCTTATCAACTCAAAAAAAATACTTTTCACCCATTTTTATATGTTGAAAGTCATTTTTGATAACTTGATTCAAATTTATTAAAAGGATATTGTGTGACTGAACACAGACATCTATAAAACTATTGTACTATTAATGAAAGATAGAAATATTAAAATGCATGGAAGTTTATAAATGATGGTGATATTGTTTAAAATTTGACTTCATATTATAAACTTGTAATTTTTACTTCCCTTGAGGATACATACTCAGTCTTCTTTCAATAGAAAATCAATAACATAATTCATTGTCTAGTCTTTATCATTGGAAATTTTACACAGTACTAATGTATATTGGCTAATTCTCACTCCTCCTTTACACACATATTGATACCTTTGATCTCACAACACATTATGAGAACATATATTGAGGATACCTTCTTCCTCTCATTGGTTACATAGTTAGTTCTTTAAACATAGAACCTAATTTTCAAATAGGGTGTACAATTATCTTTCATATTCATCCAAAAGTAGGAGACAAACTACTTGGAATATAAAGTAATTAAATAATACACAAAAATATGCTTACCACCATATATCAAGAAAATCAAAGATTGTCCTTATTTACATTCTCTTCCTTACTCTATCTACACATTCATTATATTAGCATGTACGTAATCTAAAAAAGTCTACTAATAGAACCTTCCTCAAATAAAGTATTAACTATTCAACTTTTGTAGGTTTATGTTGTTTTATATCTTCAAACCCATCCCTCCATTCTCATATAATGAATGACATGGATTTACTCCCAAGAAACTATCCATCTATAAAGACTCAAAATTCCATAACTACGTATGTGTGTTGTAACTACCTATCCTCAAGCCCACTCAATAGGATGACTCATCATGTGAGTCATGTGAATCTTGGAACACCTTTAACCAACTACTATAACCTAAGAAGGAAAGTAAAAATTTGAGACCTCATAAAATAAGGTAAAGATATTTTAAGATTTACATTGAAAATTTAAAATTTAAATCAAACTTTTAGTAGTAAAATGCAATAAATGTCTTTGATTCAAATTTGACACAAAAACAACACCTCAAATGTTTCCTAGAGACCTAGAATTACTAAAACCACCTAATAAAGACTTTGAACTTGTTAAATGTTTAATATGTACAATTTTAGGTAGTGATGCTTCCCCATCATACTACTGAGGAACAAGAAACCTTCCATGAAAGTGATAAAATATTTTGGCATTGATGATTTTTTATAGCATCTTCCTTCCAAGTTTATGCCCACCTAGAACCCAAGGCATATTAGAGATACTGAGGCCTTGATGATGTTTTCTTATGTTGGATCTTCTTTTATTCACTCCTTTCTTGCTCTTCCTCTTGCTTTGCTTCTTCAATCTATTCATGAGAAGTTGGTGCTCATTTATTTACCTCCAATAACCTACACAGGGAAGAAACATGTCAATAAAAATCACATCCTACTTTTTCTCTTGGATTTAATCTTGTTCCTCTTCAACTTTTTGTTCTTTGAATGCAAACTCTCCTTCATCTTGAATCAATATTATTCTTAATTCCAATTAACCTACCATGATTTTCTCTTGATATCATATGAGACTCAAATACTCTAATCCTTCCATTATTTTATACCATATACCATTATCCTCTATTATACATTCATTCTCTTTAACTTTAACTTCTATTTTTTTCAAACAAGACACCTCAATCTATTGCAATTCAATCTTTACAAGCACTTTAACTTGTGCTTCCTCTTCTTTCTCTACTACTAAACCTTCACATGTGTCAAATGCCTCATCATATGCTATTTTAATTTATTTTCCTTCCACCAACACATTCATTATCCTTAATTTATTTGCATACAATTCATCTTCCTCAATGTTCAAATCTGAATACTCATAATAAATAACATTAAAATGAATACCTTGTACCATTTGGTTTTCCTCCATTCTTTATTATCTGCAATATTATCTCTTGATTTGTTTGAATAACAATTTATTTTGCCTTATCTCCTCTCTCTTTACTTTCATTCTTCTTTTATTCACCTATTGCTTGATTGGCATTTGATTGTCTTCTTTATCATGACCCATCCAAGATGTGGGTTCACAATCTCTCTTAGTTGCTCTATTTTAGTCAACATCTTATCTATTTTCTACCTCATCTCACTTATCTCTTTCTCCATCTCAATCATATTCTTGGTGTATTCATGCACCATATTCTCTTAGTGATGGTTCTTCTTAACCTTTCCCTTTTTCCTCTTCTATCTCTCTTTCCTCATCTCAACTAAGATGCCTATCAATTCTTTGGCCTCATCAAACCCATTATTCTTTCTGATAAGGCTTATCTTACTTACCACATCATGACCTCATTTATGTCTCTTCTTGTCCTACCTAGAGGACTCTCTCAAGCTCACTTTTGAGCTTCTCTCTTGGATCTCTCACTGGCTCTATTTCTTCTTTAAGCCTTTTTTACTAAGGCATATGCCATTTATTTTCTCTTTCACTTTTCTCTCACATATAATTATAGCTATCCATACATAAAAAATATCCACTTTATATATTTGAAACCTTCATTATCTTCTTCACAATAACCTCTTCTCAAAATAAGATTCAACATATACTCAACAATCTCAACACAATATGAAATATGTACTCAACACTATGTATTCATAAACTAGCATATTTAAAATCACAAATCATAACTTGCCTCAGAATACCCTAACTTTGATAACACAATGATGCAAAGGGATTCTCATATTATTCTCAAATATATGAAAATAAGAAAATATTTCATCAACATTACCTCTACCTATACCAACTAATATTGCCTTTAACTTATCTAGATTTATTATTGACTCTCCAAATCTATCTTTAATCACTTGTACTTTTGGTTTTATTTCTTCCTCCATTTTTACAAAAAATTTATACACTAACTGTAGACACTGAAATCGTGTCTAAACCCTTGGTCAACTTCCCCCTTAGTCCCCTTGGTCCCTTTCCACTTCTAACCATAACCCACCTATGTCTTATTAATTTAAAATAATTATCTATTTTAAATTAATAATTCTCTCTCTCCCCTTGCCACCTCACCCATGACACCTCACCACCTTTGGATGCCCTCTTTGGATTCCATTCCTCAACCCATGCCAAGTCTTAAATGCCTAAACCCCATTCATGACCTATTCCAACTTCTCTTCCCCTCTTCCCCACGCCTACTAAGCCATCCTCGACCATTTCTTACCATGACCAGCGGACCTGACAGTTTGGAAAATGGATGAAAGGCTATTTTTAGCCTTTTTACCTACCTTCTAGCCACCGACGTCGGTCAACTATCGACTGACATCGGTGATATTTCCGGCGTCGATTATCTTCAAGACTGCATTCTTGACCTGAATGCAGGATCTAACCTTTCAATCTTTCAATCCGCTCCTTCGACCTTCAATCATTTGCCTTTCGACCTTCAACAATCAGCCAATCTTCCAATCTTCAATCCACCAGACCTCTCACTCTCTCTCCCATAGGGCTTCTGCACTAGCTACAGCAACAACAAGTACTCTGCATTAGCTTCCACTATCAATAGGGCCTTCACACTAGCAGCACCAGCAATAGGTACAACCCATCAACAACATTTCTTCTTCAGCATGTATGAGCTAAGAATGTTTCATTTATTTCATTTCAATAATCTAGAAATGTATTAGTTGTTAGCTCCCATTCAGCACTTCTAGACCAGACCTAAATCCTTATCTCCCTGTTGGCCTCCTCTATCCCTCTGTCCCTTTTTGACATTTTTTCTATTACCCTAGACCTCTACACAGACACCTCAAGCCATTTTGCTACCCCAAACAGACCATAGACCCGTCCACAGACCAAAAACTCGACCAGACCTCATCCAAAGACTACTACCCTGATCGGCACCAGCCACAGAGACCACTACCCCTACTGACATTGGCAGACTAACTGATGTTAGTAGACTTGACCAATCGACATCGGCAGACTAACCGACGTCAGCGACTGTGACCAAGCCGACAACAGCATTCAGGTAAGCATTTGCTTCCATTTCCTTTTTACTCTTTAATAATTTCAATCTTTTATCATTTTGCCTTTTATCAGACATTATTTTTATCAATCAGTGGGTTGACATCCCTCAAGGAAGTCTTTGTACTTCTGGGATCAAGCTTTTGCTTGGCAACCCACCATCTTCTCATCTAACGTCTTCTATATTTTAGTCTCTTTCTCCCACAGGTGTCATCCTCCACAACCAAAGAGGAGTGATCTCAACGTCTGGATTATGATGCACAGATTTCATCTAGGTACATACAAGCCCTAGACCATTTCTCTTAGTTTCTCATTTCCTTTTTCAATGTGAAAGAAAAAATCGTATAGAAACATTCTGGCACGTCCGGTGGGATCCTAGGGTCTTCCTTGGGTTCTTTTCTTTATTTTCATATAGGGTGCATTAGGTTTCTCCTTTTCACCTCTTTCTTCTATCTCTTCCAAAAGACATCATTAGTAGGATTAAAAAGAACTCTTCTTTCTTTTCTTGCATATTAGACTAGTCAAAATTCATACTCTTCAACCCTTTCTCAGCTTGTTTTCATTCGAACTAACATTTTGACTTGGGCTTAAAACACATTGCATTTCATTTCTGCTTGCTCGCATTTCTTAGTCCACATCTAGTAATTAATAACTACATCATGAATTAATCATAGTCCACTTTATGTTACACAACCAAATCACTTACACAAATCAAACATCAAACTTACCTGAGACAAGGCCCGACTGGGATTTCATCACCCAGCAAATACCTTACCCATCCTGGCAATCCCACTTGGATTTCATCACCAAGGGGAAAGCCCACTCTGTTCTCTGCCAGAGGATAATCTCTAGGGAAAGTATATTTTGGCTAAGCGAGACCAGCTTATCACTGGGCTCGTGAAGGGAGGGGAGCTTGCTCCTTAGTACTAGGCCATGTACCGAACCTAACACAGAATCTTCAACGCCTAAACTGACCTAAAACCATCTTTAGACTACCTCTTTTAGGACCCATTCTGATAGCCAACCTCCCCAAACAACACTTTAAGGCATAAGCCACAGGATTCTAAAAGTTGATTCTTAGGATTTAACGCTTAGGGTCTGCCTGTCTCCATCTGTTTTTCTATTCCTATCTGGTTTTTTGAGCTAGTGAGGGCATTTTCTTCCTTTTTTTCCAAGAATATTCAAATTTTCTAAGTTTCTAAAAACCACAGTCACCGGCATCAATTTTACCACTGATGTCAGCAACCTTCCCTCGTCGGCATCGGTTATCTGACCGACGTCGGCCATCTGTTCTCACCGACATCAATTTTTCAACCGATGTCGGTCACTGTCACAGTCTTTTTTCTCAAAACAACAGCCTAAAACCCGACCCCTTTATTTTCCAAAACCACATTCTGAGTTTTTGAAACTAAAAAAACATAGTTTTTGAAACCTGACCCTTCTTGCCTTGAATGGTTTTGACACGCAGTCAAACCAAGGCTCTTCTTGACCACGCGAGACATCAATTGCTTCCACCTTCCTCATCCATAACCAGTCCTATAATGGAGTTCCACTTGGAGACTGAAAGAACTCCTACTCGATCGACCCCGACTCAAACCCCCATTATCCCTGAAGGGGACCAAGATTTTGAAAGATTCTTGGACCTCAATGTCAAATCCCTCCAAAACTATCTCGCAAGGAACCAAATGCGAGACCTTTCAGGTGAAGCGGTGATGACATCAACACCATCTGCTACCCAACCTTTTATGACTCAAACCATTGCCTCAACCATTAACCTGACCATGGCCAATATGTAAAGTTTGGCCTCCGCATCTATTTTTAGACCAACCTCCATCGGGGTTTCATTACCCCCTCAACCACACACAATTCAACCAAGTTCTGCATCATACCAGAACTTGATTGTCTCAACTCCACACACTCTTGCACCCATAAATGAAAGAGTGTCTACCTCCCCTTTTTCCAATGCTTCCACACAACCACCTTTGGCGGTATCTAGTCAACTTATGCCTTCTACCTTCATGACGCAACCACCCTTGGCCTCCACTTCTATTCCAACGGCTAGTTATCAATATGTTGCACCATTATAAGCACAATCGACTACGTCTTATGCCCCTTCTAGCACCTTTCAAATGCCTTACAACCTAGGGGGCACCCTATCTACCAATCCATCAGCTGATCTCATCAAGATGCTGATGGACAAAATGTCTAGTCTTGAAGCTTCCATTTCTGGTTCGAGCAATGTCCTTTCCTATGACTAAATTTGCAATGAACCCATCCATCCCTCCATCCCAGTCAGACCATACCCTAGCCAGTGGGAGCTTCCTAAATTTTATCATTTCCAAAGTAAGGAAGACCCACAACAACATCTATGAGCATTCAAACATGCTTGTTATTGCATAGCCCATGATGATGTGTTACTTCTACGCACGTTCCCCATGTCACTTTCTGGCCCTGCCCTTGACTGGTATAGCTCTCTTACCAGACATTATATCTTTTCATTCACTCAACTCGCCCAATTATTTATTGACCATTTTTATATCAACATCACCAAACAAGTCTCAATCACAGACCTCTACTCCATCAGGCAATTTGACGACAAATCCATAGTCGATTTTGTTGCCCATTGGAGAGGCTTGATCAACCAGCTCTCCTTCTCCTTACCTCAACCTGAGCTCATCGAGCTCTTTTCTTGATCATGTGATAGCCACATCTCTTCTACCTTGTGGATTCAAACATTCTACACTTTTGACGAAGCTTTCACCATGGCCTGAAAGCTTGAACTCTGCGCCGTTGAAGAGGATAAGGTCAAATTGCGTAATACCAATGCAAAAGCTAATGACCCTTCTTCTTCCAGACCTTCTTCTACCAATTCCAAGTCCAAAGGAGTGGCCAACACTATGGTCATTAGATCACCATATTTGACAACAACCGACCAATCTCAACCTTCTACATCTCAAAGCATCACTCAACAATTCCAACAACGGTACATCCATCATTCATACACTCCACTTAGAGAATCATACGCTTTCGTTTTGGAAAAACTTGTCAAGCAATGGGTTCTCAATCTCCCTCTAATCTGACCACCTCAATTTGACCCTTCCAAAGCCCTCCATGCATGGTATAGGGAGGCCAAATTCTATCACTATCATCACGTCCACGGCCATGACATCAACAACTACTGAACCTTCAAAAACATCATTCAAGACATGATAGACAGGGGTGATCTCATCTTGGACAACCCGAACACCCACCCAACCAACACATCAACATCTTCAAATAACCCTTTCCTAACCATCCTCCTACCCAAACCAATGTCTAGATCATGACCGATAGCTCCCAAGAGCATGACATACACACGATTAACACTGTCTCGCCTCTTATCCCTGACCAACCTCTTCCATAGGTAGAATAATCCTCTTCTCCTGTTAGTCCTCCATCGACCTCTCTTATATTGTAGGATGCCTTGACCATACCAATGCCATTAAGCCCACCTTCATCCTTCCTCCTACCAATGGAGGACCCTATTTTGCCTACTCCTCAACCACAAGTCAAAGGCACGATCATCCCTACCCTCTGCCCTCTTGAGGAGCCACACTCTCCTATTTCTTCTCCACCAAGAGAAGAATCAGTCTCTTCATCCTTTTTGATCGAGGAAGACCTAGTCACGGTTTCCTCTTGCCATTTGCCTGAGATTGCTACATCTCACTCACCTCCATCCACATCTAAACCCAAACCCATATCTAACCTCGCCTTGCCCAATAGTGACCCTCAACCCAAACCAAAGAAGGCCACTAAACCTCACCAGAGGACTCCTCACTTACCTTCATCCTTACCTTCAATTTTGGGCCCACATTCATCCACTTTAATAGGAGTGCTTCCCACTCCCATAATTCACAGAGGCAAGTCACCTCCATTATCCCCTCAACCCATCAGACATATATTTCCTTCAAAACATCCAACACCTATCACCTCCAAAGTGCCATCTACACATGTGGCTACACCACCCATGAAAATGATGGTATGACCAATGCCTCTTACTCCTCTCAAACCAAAGTCATCAACTCCCACTGCAGCAAGACAAACAGACCCATTAGCAGGTTCTTATGCCTTGCTGTTATGGTAATTGTTGCAGTCTTCTCGGATCAAGCTCCTACCTCTTAAACCATATCAATCCTTTAAACCAAAACCACCCTGGTTCGATGACACTCAGATTTGTGCATATCATTGCACACCTGGGCATGACACTGAGCATTGTTGTTCCCTCAAGGTTGTCATTCACCAATGCTTGGAAAAAGACACCTTTCTTCTCGACCATACTATCAACAAACCTTTAACCTCCTCACCATCCCACTCATCAACTCTCAGATCAAGACCATCTTGGTTTGACAACTCTAAATTTTGTAATTATCATCACACTCTGGGACATGACACTCAGCATTGTTGTGCTCTTAAAGCTATCATCCATCAACACCAAAAAAAGGATACCCTTCTCATCAAGGATCCTCTTAACCCCCCCTTCGACAAATCATCAACACCGACCCATGCTTCTCAAACCTCATCACCTAAATTGGGATCTCCATGCCAGACTATGGTCCCTTTGCCGCCTTTAATCCCCTTATTCGACATCAACATAGTTAATCTAATCACCAAGCCTTAACCAACCTTGACCAATCTATCAAGCATTCTCCCTGGTTGCTAGGGGAATTCAACCTCCATCAACCTGACCCTCGACCAACCTTTCAACCCAGTCTCGACCAAATATCAATCACTCTTTTAATCTTAAACCTCGACTAGGCCTCAACCAAACTTTGACCCAACAATGACCAAATGTCAACCAACCTTTTAATCACATCATCTAGCCAAGCCTTGACCAAGCATCGACCTCAATCAAACCTTGACCAAACATCAACCAACTTCTTCAACATTGACCCCAAACATCAACCAACCTTTTAATCACATCATCCAACCCAGGATTGACCAAATATCTATCAACCTCGACCAAGCATCAACCAAGCCTCGACCAAGCCTCAACCAAGTCTCGACCAAGATTCAACCAAGCATCGACTTTAACCAAGCATTGACTGAATATCAACCAACTCCTTCAACATCAATCAACATGTGACCAATTTGGAACAAAGCAAATGGGGCAAGTTTGCTCCTAATTGATTTGGACCTTCCATCATAACACAAGCATGGGCCAGGGACTTTATCAGAACCTGAGCCCCTTTATGCCTTGCATCTTTAACCAGTCTACTGTTAGTCAAGTAATTATTCACTTGATGTTTAACTTGAGCTCGATCCCTTGAGCACTCCCCATCATTGTCATTCCTATTCCTTTCAACCCTCAACCCTGCAAACATCAGTTAACCCTTTTGTCAAGAATGAATGCTTTGTCCTAATAAAAGGGAAAGCCCTTGAACTTCTATAGTCAAGTCCATGACCAAAAGTCCAGTCAACAAAAAAATCAAAAAAATATAAAAGTGGGATGCATATTCCAAGGTCATAAAACTTGAAATGTAGATTGCTCCCTCGAAGGATAGCTACATAATTATTGTATTTACTAGACTTCTCCCTTGAAGGACAGCTAGGCCAAAGTCATCTCAAAAACATAAAAAGTAGAATATAGACCACTCCCTCGAAGGATGGTTATTCCTAAATTTTGCTACATACACAGCATCATCTAAAAAGCTTCCCGCATCGATCAGCTTCACAATATGGCCACAAAGCAAAACAACATCCCCTCGCAGACTTCCCGCATCGATCAGTCTGCACCCAAAAAAAAAAAATTTTGACTGACAAAACTATAAAGCCATGGACTTGTCTATAGTCGTTCTCAGGGTCACCTATAAAAGGGGAAAATTTATTCCTACCAAAAAGGGTTCCCCCTTCCATCCATATCACATAATCAATCCTATCACCCCAACATACTCAAGGGATTTCGAGCTCACTTAACATCAAGTGATTCGATTGCTTCTCTAACACAACCACTAGTCAACAATGTAATACATGAATGGGGATTTTGTTTCTAAAAACCCTTATCCATGCCATCATTATAGGCCTTTTCAATGAAAGAGCAATGCGCCTTTCACTTTTCACACTTTGGTCATAACCAACTAAATTATTTTGCCAACTCAACCCAATCAAACCAAAACATTTTTAGACCTGTCACATTATCATAGTCCATTCCACATAGTTTATATGGACACCAATACACATGGAAACTATCGACCAGACTCAATTTATGTTAAGCATAAACCATTACTTGCTGAAGCATAAATTGACTCAATTCATTTTTAGCATACATCCATCACGAATATGGAAAATTGCTAGGGATGAAATACCCCTCAACCAATGTTACAGAATACACCATCACACAATATGCAAAAGGCTGTAACATCATCTTCTCCTCATCATTTTCACCACATGACCAAAACCAATCATCGACTGCTTTGACCTCTTCATCTGAACTACATTGGTTTGAGGCCCTAAGACTGGGGCTATGTAGGCAGCACTCAGATGACATGACGTCTTCTGGGGTTAACTCGACCACCCTCATTTGTTCATCTACCTGATGGACAAACCATATCCTCCCTTTGACCATGACTTAATCTTGTCCAAGATCATTGACCACTTTGACCCTTCCTCCCTTTTAGGGAGAACTACATTGGCCTGAGGCCCTAACGACAGGGGCTATGTAGGTAGCACTCAGTCTTATGAGGTTAGCTCGGCCACATTCTTTCATCCATCCATTCACCTCGACCAACAACCTTGGAGATCATGACTATCTCCTCTAACTCTGACCACTTCCAAGACAACGTTGCCTTGGTTGTTTTTGCATGTATGCTACCTCACGAATGGTTAGCAAAATTGTCTGCAACCCATATTTTGACCTTCATAAGTATAAGATCGCAAGCCGGTTGATCCCCACTCCTTGTGACATTTTCGTGTTTCTAGGAGCACTTCCTGAGCCTAGGATACCTAGAACATGATGACCATTGGAGCTTCATCTTAGATTGAATAACCCAATTAGCTACGACTAATGCTGGGGCCCAGTTATTTCAATTTTGGCACTCTTCGACCCTCGACCTGTGACAATTTGACCTGACCATCTCATGAAGTGGTATACGTGCAATCATAACTTTTGAAGCATTCACACTCACACTTTCACTATATTCATCCACTTTCTGTCAAATTGACACTCGATTTCAGGTTCCCTTCCCTTGACTCCTGCTTTGAGGGGGAATACCTCATCCATAATCGGGGCAACCAACCCTCTTGTTTTTGTCTTGCAGTTCACTTGAACAACTAACAAGATGAAAGCGACCTCATCCCATACCTGGGGCAACCAACTCCTATTTTTGTCTTGCAATTCATCCAAAACAACCAAGAAGACAAAAAGGGGCAAATGTAGACATCGAAATCATGTCTAAACCCTTGGTCGACTTCCCCCTTGGTCCCCTTGGTCCCTTTCCACTTCTAACCATAACCCACCTATGTCTTATTAATTTAAAATAATTATCTATTTTAAATTAATAATTCTCTCTCTCCCCTTGCCACCTCACCCATGACACCTCACCACCTTTGGATGCCCTCTTTGGATTTCATTCCTCAACCCATGCCAAGTCCTAAATGCCTAAACCCCATTCATGACCTATTCCAACTTCTCTTCCCCTCTTCCCTACACCTACTAAGCCATCCTCGACCATTTCTTACCATGACCAGTGGACCCGATAGTTGGGAAAATAGATCAAAGGCTATTTTTAGCCTTTTTACCTACCTTCTAGCTGCTGACGTTGGTCAACTATCGATTGATGTCGGTGATATTGTCGGCATTGGTTACCTTCAAGACTACGTTCTTGACCTGAATGCAAGATCTAACCTTTCAATCTTTCAATCCACTCCTTTGACCTTCAATCATCTACCTTTCGACCTTCAACAATCAGCTAATATTCTAGTCTTCAATCCACTAGACCTCTCACTCTCTCTCCCACAGGGCTTTTGTACTAGCTACAGCAACAATAAGTACTCTCCATTAGCTTCCACTAGCAACAGGGCCTTCACACCAGTAGCACCAGCAATAGGTACAACCCATCAACAACATTTCTTCTTCAATAGGTATGAGCTAAGAATGTTTCATTTATTTCATTTCAATAATCTAGAAATGTATTAATTATTAGCTCCCATTCAGCACTTTCAGACTAGACCCAAATTTTTATCTCCTTATTGGCCTCCTCTATGCCTCTGTCCCTTTTTGACATTCTATCTATTACCCCAAACCTCTGCACAGACACCTCAAGCCATTTTATTGCCCTAAACAGACAACAAACCCATCCACAAACCAAAAACTCGACCAGACCTCATCCAAAGACTACTACCCCGATCGACGCCGGCCATAGAGACCACTGCCCCCACTGACATCGGTAAACTAACCGATGTCAACAGACTTAACCAACTGACGTCGATAGACTAACTGACATCAGTGACTGTGACCAAGCCGACAACAGCATTCATGTAAGCATTTGCTTCCATTTCCTTTTTAGTCTTTAATCATTTTAGTCTTTTATCATTCTGCCTTTTATTAGACATTATTTTTATCAATCAGTGGGTTGACATCCCTCAAGGAAGTCTTTATACTTTTGGGATCAAGCTTTTGCTTGGTAACCAACCATCTCCTCATCTAATGTCTTCTGTGTTTTAGTCTCTTTCTCCTGCAGGTGTCATCCTCCACAACCAAAGAGGAGTGCTCTCAACATCTGGATTATGGTGCACAGACTTCATCCAGGTACATAAAAGCCCTAGACCATTTCTCTTAGTTTCTCATTTACTTTTTGAATGTGAAAGCGAAAATCATATAGAAACACTAAATATTTAATCCTTGACTTGTTCGCTCACTTACTCTTACTACCTTAGCTCACACTTACATTTTTATCACCTTTCTATGTTCATGTGATTAACAACTTGGTTGAAAGCTCAATATGTATTTTACTATCTTTTATTATATCCCTATTATTTATTATGTGCTCTATATGTGTTATTTGACTCCCCCTTAAACCACAAATGTGTCCAACAACTCCTATTACTTCTCCCATTTGTTGACCCCTATTTAGGCCTACGTAACTCATGCACACACAGTCAATTAGAAACTATATCTTTCCATAACCTATTAATTTTAAACATTAAAAATATATGAATATAATTTCAACACTACCTCATGACAAATAATTAAGGATTTTCATCAGTTAAATCCTCACATAAGCTAGATTTTTATTCTAAAACCTTAGAAACCAAATTTGTAGAGTTTCTATAGGTTGAGAAGGTTATTAATTAATTTTCAATCTTACTAAAGAGTTTTAAAACTTAAAAATAGTTGACTATCCTCTACCTACATACATCTATCACAATCAAAATATCTTAATTACTTTCTCTTTACTCACATTTTCTACACCATTTATGGTGATTGTGTGCAAGTAAGCTGACTATATGCTTATGTAAAGAGACAAGTGGAAATTTAGTGAACTCGACACAGTTTCTTACTTTTGTAAAAACTTTTCACGTCAATACAAAGACTTTTTACCCTTTTCTAGACATGGAAATTCCTTTTGGACAAATCGATTTAACTTTTCTAAAAGGATATTGTGTGATTGGACACAATCATATACAAAACTAATGTACTGTTAATGAAAGACCAAAATATTCAAATTCATGGAAATTTATCAAGAATGGTGATAGTATTTAAAATTACACTTCTTATCATCAACTTGAAATTTTTCCTTTCCTTGAGGATACATACTCAGTCCTCTTTCAATAGAAAATCAACAACATAAGACATTGTCCAGTCTTTATCATTGGAAAATTTACATAGTACTAATGTATATCATGCTAATTCTCACTCCTTTACACACACATATTCATCCCTTTTATCTCACAAAACATTATGAAAAAATATACTGAGGATACCTTCTTCTTCATATTGGTTACATAGTCAATTATTTAAACATAAAACCTAATTTTTAGATAGGGTATACAATTATATTTCAGTTTCATCCATAACTAGGAAACAAACGTATTATAATATAAAGGAATTCAATAATACATTTAAATTATCTTACTGCCATATATCAATAAAATCAAAGATTTTCCTTATTTACATTCTCTTCCTTACTTTGTCTGCACGTTCATTATAATAACATATATAGAATTAGCAAAAGTTTGATAATAAAACCTTACTCAAATAAAGTCTTAACTATTTAAGTCCTAGGATAATTATTTTGTTTTATATCTTCAAATTCATCCCTCCATTCTGATGCAGGAGCATCTACATACATCTTCATGCAAGACATGGTTACGTTGGGATGCAAGTCATGTTTGAATTCAAATTCAAATTATTGTACTTTCCCTCCAAAATGTTGTTAATGAGGAGTAATTGTAAAAGTAAAGGTAAAAAGTCAATGTAAAAAAATAAAAGAGTGAAAGTGGTTAAAGGAGAATCTCCTACGTTGGAGTTGTTGAGCAAATAAAGGAGGAGTGGTTGAAAATCTTTCAACCTTGGCATATTGTTGAAGATTACAAACCATGTTTGTTTTGTCTTGAGCCCAAGTTGGGCATGGAGGTTAGGGATGAGGCTCTTAAAAAGAGAAAAATAGAATTCATTCAAATAAGAGAGAGAGCTCATCAAGAAAAAAAAAGAAGAATGTGAGAAGAGCTCATGAAAATAGAGGAATGTAAAAGAGTTCATATGAGAAAGGAAAAAAATTATAGAGCTCACATAAGAAAGAAAGAGCTTATTAAAAGGAATAATGTAATAAAGAGAGATTATGTGTGAGAGGAGAGTAATAATATTAAATGGGGGACCTCTCAGTTAAGAACAGAAGAGAATGGAATGAAGAAACAGTGAGGGAGGACCTCATTCAAGAATGCAAAAGTGAAGGAAGAGAGAAAGTTGAAGGTGCAAATAAGACTTATAAGCCATTGACCATGGATATGGATCATAGAATGATGGATCCTTGATTTTAAGTATCTATTTTTATTATTAAGAAATTTATTTTTATTCACATGTGTATGTTCTATAAACAATAATCCCAAGTACAGAATTCTGGTCTAATCAATGCTAAACAAATGTACAGGACTGTGTATGTATATGTATACTTCCTTGAGGTTTAAGAAACAAATGATCATTTATTGGAGTGAAATATGCATGAGAACATTTGGATATAACTTGAGAACCATTTTACAATTGTATTAGGTGATGAAGAGGACTAAAATGTTGCAAAAGTTCAATGAACAGGGTGCAGGCCTGTGTGGAAAGAAAACTAGGCACAGTTGGAAGAATGGGTATATCTCAAGATTTACCCAATAAAGTTTTTTGAAATTTTGTGTGTAGATTTGCCTTAGATTTTTTAATTCAATTAAAGATTTTTTAGATTTAATGGAGCATTTTGGAAAAATATATGGTCAAATAACAAACCTGCAGTTTTGAGACAACTCAAAAAAACGTGTTCTTAGGTACAAAAGAGCACATAACTTTAAAAAGATTGCTCAGAATGACTTGAAATTTAATATGAAGTTGGATAATAAGGTTATTTACGTGAATAAAATGTTTGAGGTCTTAAAATCATGTCCATGAAAATATATAGAGGACTGTATTTTTTGAAAGAGACTGTAAGTGAAAACCTGTTTACTCATTTTGAGAAGGAGAAAGGATTGCATACATAGAAGATGTTATCCAATGGTTTCCATAGGTCATATATATGTTTATAAAACCTATAATTATGATTTTAACACCTTTTAAGAAGCAAATGTAAGAACTATAGTGAAATAAGGTAGTATTAAGATCTATTAAGCCCAGTCAAGAACAGGGAAAGTTGCAATTTGGAGAAGATGTTCCAAAGGAACCTTGTCTAGCTTTAATATCTGTGGTATAAATTTATAATGGATACTATGATATAATATTGTCTTGATGAAAGAATTTTTAATCTGAGAAATAAATGCTAAAACTCTCGTGACAGGGCTGAAAGGACCAAAAGGGCTGAATAAAGGAAATTGGGTTGTGATGTTGGATAAAAGACTGTAAGTTCTAATATAACTTGGGATGGATATAAGAACATGTTTTGATGATTTTAAAGGTTTTCATTAAGTGAAGGATTCATCTTAATATTCATAGGTAAATCATGAGATAATTTTATTGTTCTTGATAAAGATTTCTATCTATCATGGTATGAATGACATTGTTTTACAAATGAACAAATTTGCATTGATGATCCTAATTCCTATATAGAGCTATGTCACCAATAAGAGCATTGGTGACTCAACTAGTATCTGAGAATTAAGATTAGAGAAACTTCCATCAAAATAAAAGAACATAGTCTAATGAAAAAGTGACATGTTGGTAAGGTAACCTGAGGTGTAAACAAGGTGAGGGTTACATCATTTTTGGTATCAGAGCTTGAAACTCTTGGGATTTGGTATTTGATCATGTTTGCTAATAAGTTTCTGCAGGATTGAGAAAAGGATCAAAAGACTAGGATGCAAAAGTCCTAGGTGAGATCAAAGAGATTGTCAAAAGACCAGTCAAGGAGAAAGGCTTGGGTGAGACAAGTGGACCAAAAGACTAGGGTGCAGAAGACCTAGGTGAGGACCTGAAGGGATCAAGAGACCAAGGTGGAAAAGACTTGGGTGAAGATTTCAGAAATGGAAGTATTGTTGAAGGCACTACAGAGCAGTAGAATACATGAGGGTAATAAGAAGGAAGCATGCATCCAGAAGAAGAGAGGTATGAATAGTAATGGAATTGATAAAGAGATTGATAGTTTGAAAAGAGATTTAGCTAATTTTGCAGATAGATATGAGTCTTGGATGTAGATGGATAAGTAATCATGGGTATGGCCAATGAGGAAGAGGTTGAAGTGGTCAATATATCTCCTAATGAAGAGGATAAGAAGGCAAAATGAGATTACCAAGAAGAGAGAAGCCCATAGAGGAAGAGGATGAGTAGGTTGCCAAGTGAGCAACAAGAGAAAGAGGTGGAGAAGAAGGTTCTCATTGAGGAGAACAAGAGAAGAGAAGAAAGAAAAGATGAAGTGCCAGGAAGAGCACTTGAAAAGATAAGAGTGTTGGTGAAGAGAACACTCATAGGGACCTTGTGGTCTCTTATTTTTATATCTAATGTTGTCTTTGCATGGGTAATTGCAGTTATGAGTAGCCTTGTGAAGGTCAAAAGAAAGGCCTTGAAGAATGAAGAGATTGGTGCAAGAGAGAGAAGTGAGTTTGTTGTTGATTATAAAGAAGAATAGATGCATTGGTTAATGCATGAGGAAGGTGTTGAGGAACCCATACAAGCAAGAGAAGAGATGGAAGATGAAGATGACTTCCATGATGCCATTAAAATCCAAGAAGAGGCAAGAGAACAGTCAAGCATAATGGAAGAAGAAAGTACCAACAATTAAGAAGCTATGCAAGTCAAAGAACTAATGGAGCAGCCCATTAAGAAGGTAAAGGTGAATTCAAAAATTGATTTTTATTATTCTTATAAGCATGAAACTATTGATATACATGTTAGAGAAGCAAACAGAAAGGTGGAGTTTTCAATTAACCATGGATATGTGATGCCTAAATGGTGGAAGAAGCAAACTCCCAAGCAACAGGAAGTGTTGGTACAAGATCATGGATGTAGGATGCCTACATGGTTTGAGAAGACAAATGATAAGAAGGAGAAACAAGTATGGGTACCTAAGAAGGCAAAGAGTGAAGATGTGAGTATTGAGGTAACAACACCAAGAAGTCAATGGAGGAAGGTGAAGGTTGACACAAGCAACCAAAGGTGTGAGGATGACACAAGTACATGGAAAGGTAAACAAATTGTTTATGATGATGTTTTTGAATCCTTTAATGATCTTCTCATGAGAAATTAAAAATGAAAAGTGGCTATGTGGACTAATATGCAGCAAGGAGAGAATTCCAAATGGTTGGTTAATGAGGAAAGAGATGGATATAAAACAAATCCATGTCTCATTGAATGCAAGAAACAAACAAGATGGGTTCAAAGAGAAGTTGAAGAGAGTAAGGAGACACAAGGTAATGGTGTTTCAATTACTTTTGATAAGTGTACTAATGAAGAATTTGGTTTATGTGAAGATAAGCTAAGAAAAGATGAGATAAGAGGTAAAGGACAAGTAATCCTTAAGAAAGAAGGACCCAAGTTTGATGAAGAGAATGGTGAGATAGATGAGATCTCACTAAAGGAGGAGTTGAGAATGTTGGAGGAGCTCTTTAGTTCTCCAAGAGAGTTGTGTAAAGATACAAATCATGGTGAAAACACCATTGGTAAGAATGAAGCAATAAAAGAGAAAACCTAAGAGGCAAGGATAGTTTTGATCAAGGAACAAGAACATGGAGACAGCCAAGAGGCTTCATGGCCTAAAGATTTTGATTCTAAGGTGGCTTTGAATGTTTTGTATGCAGGTATGAAGGTTGCTAAAGTGAATGACATACATGAGTCATTGGAGAAGATCATGAAACAAGAAGAACAATAAGAATATCTAGAAGACATGTACGAAGATGAAGAAACATGGAAGTGGGAGATGGCAGCTGAGAAAGAAATGAGAAAAAGGACATATCTAAAGAGGAAGAAAAGAAAAATGAAGGACAAAGACTATTCCAAACAAAGACAAGCATTGGTATTGGCAACAAGACCTTGGGATCCAGGGATAGAGTGAAGACTAAAACATTGAGGAGATATCTCATTTGAACTAAGGTTCAAATTGTTTCTAGAGGGAGAGTATGATGCAAGAGCATCTACATACATCTTCATGCAAGACATGGTTACGTTGGGATGCAAGTCATGTTTGAATTCAAATTCAAATTATTATATTTTCCCTCCAAAATTTGTTAATGAGGATTAATTGTAAAAGTAAAGGTAAAAATTCAATGTAAAAAAATAAAAGAGTGAAAAAGTGGTTAAAGGAGAATCTCCTACATTGGAGTTGTTGAGCAAATAAAGGAGGAGTGGTTGAAAATCTTTCAACCTTGGCATATTGTTGAAGATTACAA
Organism: Torreya grandis; assembly: GCA_037957365.1. Taxonomy (NCBI): domain Eukaryota; kingdom Viridiplantae; phylum Streptophyta; class Pinopsida; order Cupressales; family Taxaceae; genus Torreya; species Torreya grandis. The sequence goes on from JARHVA010001259.1 coordinate 3,587,820, forward strand.
ACCATGTTTGTTTTGTCTTGAGCCCAAGTTGGGCATGGAGGTTAGGGAGGAGGCTCTTAAAAATATCAAAAGAGAATTCATTCAAAGAAGAGAGAGAGATCATTAAGAAAAAAAATAATAATGTGAGAAGAGCTCATGAAAATAGAGGAATGTAAAAGAGTTCATATGAGAAAGGAAAAAAAAAATAGATCTCACGTAAGAAAGAAAGAGATTTTTAAAAGGAACAATGTAAGAAAGAGAGCTTATGTGTGAGAGGAGAGTAATAATATGAGAGGGGGGACCTCTCAGTCAAGAACAGAAGAGAATGGAATGAAGAAACAGTGAGGGAGGACCTCATTCAAGAATGCAAAAGTGAAGAGAGAAAGTTGAAGGTGCAAATAAGACTTATAAGCCATTGACCATGGATATGGATCATAGAGTGATGGATCCTTGCTTGTAAGTATCTATTTTGATTATGAAGAAAGGTATTCTGATTCACATGTGTATGTTCTGTAAACAATAATCCCAAGTACAGAATTCTGGTCTAATCAATGGTAAACAAATGTATAGGGTTGTGTATGTATATATATGCTTCCTTGAGGTTTAAGAAAAAAATGATCATTTATTGGAGTGAAATATGAATTATAACCTTTATATATACGTTTATAACCAGTTTCAAATTTTATTAGGTAATGAAGAGGACTAAAATGTTGCAAGAGTTCAATGAACAGGGTGCAGGCCTGTGTGGAAAGAAAACTAGGCACGGTTGGAAGAATGGGTATATCTCAAGATTTACCCAATAAAAACTTTTGAAATTTTGTGTGTAGATACACCTTGGATTTATGAATCGAATTAAAGTTGTTTCAGATCGAATGGATCAATGTGGAAAAAGATATGGTCAAAATACAGACCTGTGGTTTTGAGACAACTCAAAAAGTGTTCTCAGGTACAAAAGAGCACATAACTTTAAAAAGAATGCTCAGAATGACTTGAAATTTAATATTTAGTTGTATAATAAGGTTATTTATTTTAATAAAATGTTTGAGGTCTTAAAATTCTGTCCATGAAAAGATATAGAGGACTGTATTTTCTGAAAGAGACTGTAAGTGAAAACATGTTTACTCATTTTGATAAGGAGAAAGGATTGCATACATATAATATGTTATCCAATAGTTTTAATAGGTCCTTTATATGTTTATAAAACCTATAATTATTATTTTAACACCTTTCAAGAAGCAAATGTAAGAACTATAGTGAAACAGGGTAGTATTAAGATCTATTAAGCCCAGTCAAGAATAGGGAAAGTTGCAATTTGGAGAAGATGTTCCAAAGGAACCTTGTCTAGCTTTAATATATATGGTATAAATTTATAATGGATACTATGATATAATATTTTCTTGATGAAATAATTTTTAATTTGAGGAATAAAGGCTAAAACTCTCTGGACAGGGCTGAAAGGACCAAAAGGGCTGAATAAAGGAAATTGGGTTGTGATGTAGGATAAAAGATTGTAAGTTCTAATATAATTTGGGATGGATATAATAACATGTTATGATGATTTTAAATGTTTCATTTAGTGAAGGATTTATCTTAAGAGTCATAGGTAAATCATGAGATAATTGTATTATTCTTGATAAAGATTTCTATCTATCATGGTATGAATGACATTGTTTTACAAATGAGCAAGTTTGTATTAATGATCTTGATTCCTATATAGAGCTATGTCACCAATAAGAGAATTGGTGAATCAACTAGTATCTGAGCATTGAGATAAGAGAAACTTTCATCAAAAGAAAAGAACATAGTCTAATGAAGAAGTGACATGTTGGTAAGGTAACCTGAGGTGTAAACAAGGTGAGGGTTACATCACATTATCATATAGTGAATGACTTATATTTACTCCCAAACAATTATCTATCTACAAAGACTCAAAATTATATAACTACCTATGTACATTTCAACTACCTATCTTCCAACCCACTCAATAGGATGACTCATCATGTGAGTAATGTGGGTCTTGGAACACCTTTAACCAACTAATATAACTTAAGCAATAGACTAAAACTTTGAGGCCTCATAAAACAAGGTATAAATCTTCTAAGATTTATATTAAAATTTGAAAATTGAAATCAAGGTTTTGGTGGGAAAATTCTAAAAAGGTCCTTGATTCAAATTTGAAACTAAAACAACTCAAAATGTTTCTTAGAGACCTAAAATTAATAAAACCACCTATTAAAGACTCTAAACTTGAAAAATAGTTCATATATACAATAGGTAGTGATGCTCCTACATCATACTACCGAGGAGCAAGAAACTTTCCATGAAAGTGATAAAAGATTTTGGCACTGATGATTATTTATATCATCTTCCTTCCAAGATCATTCCCACATTGGTCCCAAGTCCTATTAGAGAGACATAGGCCTTTATAAAATTTGCTTATGTTGGTTCCTCTTTGCTTGACTCCTCTCTTACTCTTCCTCTTGCTTTGATTCTTCAATCTATTCATGGGTAGTTGCTTCTCATTTATTTGGTTCCAATATCCTACACATGGAACAAACATGTATATTAAAACCACCTCCTACTTTCTCTCTTGGAGTTCATCTTGTTCCTCTTTAGTTACTTTCTCTTTGGCTTCTAACTCTCCTTCTTCATCTTGAATCAATATTCCTCTCAATTTTAATTCAGCTACCATGATGTTCTCTTGGTCTCCTATGAGACTCAAATCCTATGATCCTTCAATTAGTTTCTACCATATATCATTCTAGTATGTTGTATATTCATCATCTTCACCTTTATCTTCCATTTGTGTCAAATAAGACATGTTAATTTTCTGTAATTTAATCTATATAAGAACTTCAACTTGTGTTTCCTCTTCCTTCTCTATTGTTGTAATTTCAAATATGTCAAAAACCTCATCATATGCTATTTTAATTTCTTTTCCTTCCACAAACACATTCATTAGCCTCAATGTATTTGTATATAATTCATCTTCCTCAATGTTTAAGTTTGATTACTCATCAAAAATAACATTAAAATGATTACCTTATACCTTTTGGTTCTCCTCCATTCTTTTTTGGCTACAATCTTCTCTCTTGAGTTTTTTTCATAACAATTTATTATCTCCTCTTTATTTTATTGCATTATTATTTTCTTCACTTGTTTCTTGATTAGCCATTTGATTGGCTTCTTCCTCATGACCCATCCAAGATGTTGGTTCACAATCTCTCTTAACTACTCTATTTTGGTCAACATCTCATCTATTTACTACCACATCTCACTTATCTCTTTCTCCATATCAATCCCCATATTGGTTCATTCATGCAACATATTATCTTTGTGGTGACTCTTCTCTCTCTCTCTCTCTCTCTCTCTCTCTCTCTCTCTCTCTCTCTCTCTCTCTCTCCTCATCTCAACTAAGATGCTTATAAATTCTTTGGACTCATCTAGACATATTATTCTTTCTAACAAGCCTTCTCTTACTTTCCACACCATGACCTAACTTAGGTATCTTCTTGTTATCACTTGGGATTTATTTTGTCTTGTCCTACCTATAAGACTCTCTCAAGCTCACTTTTGAGCTTTTCTCTTGGATCTCTCATTATATCTATTTCTTCTTTAAGCCTTCTTGGCTAAGTAATATAAAACCTATCTTATCTTTCACTTTTCTCTCACATATACTTATATCTCACCATAACTTCAGCCTATCCACTTTAGATATTTACAACCTTCATTAGCTTCTTCACAATATCATCTTCTCAAAACATCATTCAACATATACTCAACAATTTCAACACAATATGCAACATGTACTCAACACTATGTATTCACAAAATAGCATATTCAAAATAAAAAATCATACCTTACCTCATAATTATTAGTGCAGGTTTTTATTTTTCCCTATTTATTAATTAGGAAAATTGTATTTCTTGTGCATACATGGAGTTTTCCTACATTTGTGGGACAGGCTAGATTATTTGGAGGTGTGTGTCATAGGTGTCATAAGAATGTCATAAGTAACTCCCTTGATGGGAGTTACTTCTCTATTCTTATCACCTTGTCACCACCTTTCATGGAGGAGTTACATTCTATTCTTGGGGTGCCTTGTATACCTTTTGTGGAGGAGTTACTTACGTACTCTCCTATTTGTATTCCTCACTTTGGCCATCTCATGCTAATTAGATTTTGGTTTTCTCCATCTTGTCTTGTGCAATTTCTCTTATTGTATTATTTTCAAATTTCTTTAGCATCTATGTGGTGTGCACTTGCTTCAACTTGTGTGATCACATCTCCATTACACTCGCATTATCTAGATTCTGGCAACAACTCCGATATGGTATCAGAGCCACCCCAATAATCATGTGTCCGGTTATGCTATTCTGAAATTCTTACTTTAATTTGTTAGTAGTTTTTTTTTAAAATTATGTTGCATTTGAGAGCTTTGGTAGAGTTTTTTGAAAACTCATTCAAATTTATACGGAACTTGTTTAAAATTTTACTTCTGAATTAGCATTTGCCAAGACATTTTGTCTAGATATGTGGTTTTCTTTAGCAAGGTAGAGGAATTATAGTTTTGTCCTTCTGTAGGAAGAGAAAAAAAGGAATCTCTGTATTCTATTTGCTTTTTGTTTGTGTGATGCCACCTTCTGGTAGAAAGAGGTGAAGCTACCCAGACCAGGCGCCTACCACTTTAGGTGCTACCCACTCACAACTTTTGTGCCAACTTCCTTTCTTCCATCATGCCAAGCAGCTGAAGCATCATTTTCAGCCATGTCAAGTAGAAAGCAGTCATTTGTATGGCACCTAGGTCTTTTTTTTTTTTTGCATAAAAAAGTAATTTTAGAACTGTGCCTTTCTTTTGGACACCATTTGTTGTTGTGTTGCTGTTAGAAACAAGCTTCTGTGCCTCCCTTTTTGGTAAAGATATTCTACCACACCAAGCTTCTGCTACTTCCTTCTAGCAAGGCACCTCAGTAGGCTGTACGGTCCAGCACAAGTTTGATTTTCTTTGTCTTTTCTACTACAAATCTGAACTATTGTATTTTCTTAAAAAAGGCACCCTCCTCTTGCTTGGCATCCCATGTGGACCTTTAATAACTTTGCCATTCTATCCATTCTATCTTTAACTAAAAATTTTTAGTGAAAATTGATGTGTCAAAACAAAAATTAGTCAATTTGACTGAGTATTAATGTTTTTAGATAGTTTGGTAATTTTGGGGGTTTGAATTAAAACTTGTATCTTCAACCTATGAAGATGAAGGGTGAGGCCCGGGTTGGCGGGAGGCCAATTAGCCTCACAAAAACCTCCTTTGGATTCCTCATTTTGTACTAAATCCAATGAGTGGTTGGAAGGCCACTTTCTCTCCCATAACAGGCATTTTTAAAAATGTTTTAGTGTTTTTTTTTTGCAAAAACACTAGTTTATAGGAAAATTTTACCTTTAATATCTTGCAAACGGTAGCTCAATTTTGGGTGCCATTTTTTGCAAAAGTGTTTGTAATTAAATTTTACATAGTGTAGAATTGTTAATTTTCAAAAATTCACTAGTTTATAAAGTGCTAAAATTTGGGTCTCTCGAGATGCATTTTTGGCTGAGTCCAACGTCCTGTTTGCTTTAGTTCTTGCACTGATTGCTCTAAGACACATTTTTAGCTGAGTACAATGTATTTTGATTGTGCATTTGCATATTTTTGGGGGGCTCAATATTTTGGGGGGGTTTGATTGCTTTCCACAACTTGCAAAACTTTGCTTTCATTCTCCTTTCTGTATAAATTCACAACTTACAATCAACACTTCACCTAAATTCAGTGAAAAATGGATTCTTATCAACTTAAACGCATAACACCCTTCAAATATCATGAATGGAAGGTTAAAATTTCAATCATTCTTAAAAGTAAAGGGTTATATAGGATCACCATGGGTACTAAAATAAAACCCAACACTGATGCCCAAAAGGTACAACCGTAGTGATGAAGCCTTTGTATTATTGAGCTTGTCTGTGTCTCCAAAAATTCTCTTCCATCTGTAATCCTCTCAGACTCCCAATGACATATGGGACACCTTAGAAAAGTTTTTTGGGAAGCTTGATGAGATGAGAGGTCATGAGCTTGAAAATGAACTCATAAGTCTAAGTCCTAGCAACTTTGACACCCTACAGGACTTCTTCACTAAGTTTAAGGCTCTTAGATTGAAATTGAAAGAGTATGGGATAGAGAAGAAATATGATCTACTCATCCTTTCTATTCTCTCAAAGTTAGGTCCAAGCTATTTAGTCTTTGTCTCCACTTTTTAGGCCACAAAAAGTGCCCTTGGCACTACATGGAAAATGCATTCTTTGGATTCATTCATTGTTGACTTGATTAGGGAGAAAGATAAGCTACTTCAAATGGGTAAAATGAAGTCTACTCAACCCCAAGCTTTGATATCTAGAAATGGTAAGGATAAGACTTTAACAAAGGAGAAGAAGAAAAACAATAAAGACTAGGAGAAGAAGAAAGAAAACACCAATCCTGCCAAAAACAACACTGAGTCTGCATCCTCCAATGCTAAACCGAAGAAGGAAAAGGTTAAGTGTGCCTATTGTAAAAATATAGGGCATGATGAACACAAATTCATGAAGAAACAAATAGATCACCTAAATCATCTTCTAGAGAAGCACAACATAGGTGTTTTAGAGTCCATCAAGCAGAATTCGTATACCCAAGATTCTACCAAGGCAAAAGGCAAGGGTAAGGAGAAAGAAAAGGGCAAGGCCCTTGTAGAAACTATAGCTTCTACAACATCATGGTTCATTGATTCAGGTGCTTCTCACCACATGGGCTCTTCACTAATTTAGTTTTCATCTTTAGAGCCTTGTATCATGACTTCAATTAGTTTGGGTGATGACACATCAGTTTCCATTACAGGGAGAGGGTCAATTGAAATGGAAGGAGGAACATTCAATAATGTTCTAAGTGTTCCTTCTCTTTCAACCAATCTCTTATCAATGTACCAAATCACTCACATTAGTTGAGGTATGAGAGTTGAGTTTTCACTAGATTCAGTGGCTATCAGGGAGTTGCATAGTGATACTATAGTGTTAGTGGGTAGGGAAGATCACCAAGCAAGGTTATACACATTCTCACATTTTGCATTAGATTCTTCTCCAAAAACATTGCTGACTCATTCAGATGGAGTTATCAAATTATGGCATGAGTGGTTCAACCACCTTAACTACCGCTACCTTGAGCAACTTTGCAAACATGACATGGTCATTGGCTTGCCTCGTGTCTAATTCTCAAAAGGACTTTGTGAGGGGTATTCCCTTGGGAAGCATCCCAAAGCAGAATTTGACAAAGGCAAAGCTTGGAGGGCTTCACAACCTTTGGAGTTAGTCCACAGTGATGTATCGAGACCTTTTCCCAAACCATCTTTCACAAGGGCCAAGTACATCCTCACTTTCATTGATGATTTCTTTAGGTACACTTGGATATATTTTCTCAAACAAAAGTCTAAAGTGTTTGAAAATTTTCTAGACTTCGAGGCTCTTGTTGAGAAATAGAGAGAAAACCATCAAGGTTATTTAAACTAATAATGGAGGGGAGTATGTCAGCATCAAGTTTGAGTAGTTTTGCACCACAGAGGGGATTGATTTGTAGCGCACAATCACCTACAATCCTTCACAGAATGGGGTTGCAAAACACAAGAATAGGTTCTTGAAAGATATGGGTAGCTATATGATTCACTCCAAATCCTTAGCACCATAGTACTGGGCCAAAGCCATCAATTGTACTTTCTACATTCAAAACAGGGTTCCTCACAAAGCTTTGAAAGGGATAACACCTTTGAAGCTTGGCATAAAAGGAAACCTGATGTTAAGCACCTTAGAGTTTTTGGATCCCCAACCATGGCCTAAATTTTGAAGAAGAAATGCAAAGCTATGGAACATCAGTCCAAGCCTTGCATCTTTGTAGGATATCTAAATGGTATTAAGGGATATCACCTTCTAGATCTAGTCACTCATGAGTTGTTTATTGAGAGAAGTGTCCATTTTCAAGAGAGTCCTAGAGACTCAACACTTGACACTTCTTGTCCCTCATCAGATCTACTTCTTCATGTTGATTCCTCATTAGATTGAGATCAACCAAAACAAGTTCTTGAGCCAAAGACATCTTCTTCTTCTTTAAGTTCAGATAGTGAGGATAGTGATGCAAAATCATCCACCTCTAGTCAATTAGAGGATGAGGAGTTAGCACCTAACTCACCCACTTCCAGGCCACTTTGGGCTAGACAGACACTTGAGAGTGCTGGCACTTGGGTAGGAGATCCCATAGATGATAGACGTACTAGGGGGATTTTTAGAGAGATCCACATGCCTTCTTTGCTTTAGTTTTAGATCCACAAACTTTTTGAGAGACATCAAGGGTACTTGAGTGGGATAGTGCTATGGAGGAAAAATATTCTTCCTTAATCAAAAATCACACTTGGGATTTGACTTCACTTCCTAAGGGAAGAAAGATGGTTCAATGTAGGTGGATATTAGACCAAGTTTGTAGTAGATGGGTTGATTGATAATTATAAGGTGTGATTGGTCACCAAGGTTTTCTCATAGGTGGCAGGCATTGACTACTCAAAGACCTTTGCACCCATTGCAAAGATGACTTCTATTTGACTCACCTTGGCTATTGTCATAGCACATGGTTAGGATGTGCATTAGATGGATGTGAAGAGTGCCTTTCTTCATAGAGACCTAGAGGAGGAGATCTACATGGAGCAGCTACCAAGATTTGTTTAGAATTCTTCCTTAGTATGCAGATTTAGGAAATCTATGGCTTTAAATAGGCCCCTTGGGCATGGTACGCTAAGATGGATTCCTTCCTTCTCATAGCGGGTTTCACTAGGTGCCATTCTAACCCCAATGTGTACTTATTGTGGTAGGATGATTTGTTCTATATGTTGATGACCTTTTGATGACCGAGAGATTTTCATCGGCTATTGTAGTGGTGAAGGCATCTCTTTAGGATAGATTTGACATGACAGACTTGGGTTTGTTGCACTACTTCCTTAGCATCGAGATCTCACAGTCAAATTCAAGGATTTATCTTGCATAACCTAAGTATGCTCTTGATTTATTGGCTCGATTTCACATGGCTGATTGTAAGCCATCTCTGACTCCCTTTATATTAGGAGTCAAGCTTGAGGCTGATTGTTTTTTACCATTGGTTGATGCCACTCAGTATCAACAACTTGTTGGTAGTCTCATATACTTGACTCACAATAGTCCTGACATATCATATACAGTGGGACTTGCCTCTAGATTCATGTAAGAACCTCATGAGCTGCATTGGAAAGTAGCTAAGAGGATCTTGCACTAAATATAGGGTTCACATAGATATGGTATTCATTATAGATTTGACATAGAGGTTGACTTGGTTGGATATACAGATTCAGACTAGGTTGGCGATCCACAGACTTACAAATCCACTTTTGGTTATAGTTTCTCTCTTGGTTTAGGTCCTATCAGTTGGTCTAGCAAGAAGCAAAATGCTATTGCTATATCATCCATAGAGGCAAAGTACAGGGGAGTTGTTAATGCAACTACTAAGGATATTTGGCTTCAGGGGATACTTTTTGAGTCTAGCATTCCTATCAGGTAGCCCACCATCATTTATTATGACAACCAAAGAACCATTCAGATTTTTAGGAATCCAGTTCAACACTAGCGAACCAAGTACATAGAGATTCACATGCATTTCATTCGAGAGCTTATTCGTAGTCAGGTCATTGACTTGATATTTTTCCAATCTTTAAAGCAAGTTGTAGACATCTTCACCAAACCTTTCACTGAGAAAAAGTTCATTCATCTATGAGCTCTTCTTGGGGTGTGGTTCACATCTGCAGCAGCATCATCTTTAGGGGGGCTTTCTAGCCTCTTCACTTCTTTTATGTCTCTCTTTTGGGGGGGAGTTTTTTTCCTATAGGTTTTCTCCTTTTCTCTATCTTATGGGAGATTTCATTTGTACATGGATACCTCATCAGGCCTCGTTGTTGGGACCCATTTTATATTTCCACACTACCCACCTAAGTTGTGCTTATGGGGGTATTAGTGCAGGTTTTTATTTTTCCCTATTTATTAATTAGGGAGATTGTATTTCATGTGCATACATGGAGTTTTCCTACATTTGTGGGATAGGCTAGCTTATGTGGAGGTGTGTGTCATATATGTGTCATAGGTGTCATAAGAATGTCATAAGTAACTCCCTTGATGGTAGTTACTTCTCTATTCTTAGCACTTTGTCACCACCTTTCATGGAGGAGTTACATTCTATTCTTGGGGTGCCTTGTCCACCTTTTGTGGAGGAGTTACGTACTCTCCTATGTGTATTCCTCACTTTGGCCATCTCATGCTAATTAGATTTTGGTTTTCTCCATTCTATCTTGTGCAATTTCTCTTATTGTATTATTTTCAAATTGCTTTAGCATCTATGTGGTGTGCACTTGCTTCAAATTTTGTGATCACGTCTCCATTGCACTCACATTATCCAAATTTTGGCAAAAACTCCAATAATAATTTAGCTCTGATACTAAAATGATGCAGACGGATTCTATCTTATTAGTCTCAAATATATGAAAACAAGAAACTATTTCATCAACATTACCTCTGCCTATACCAACTAGTATTACCTTTGACTTATCTAGCTTTATTATTGACTCTCCAACTCTATATTTAATCACTTATACTTTTTTTTTCATTCCTCCCTATTCATAAACTTTTCCTACACTAACTATGCAATCCTTGACTTATTCACTCACTTACTCTTAGTACCTTGGCACACACATACATTTTTATCACCTTTATATGTTCATGTGCTTAACAACTTGGTTAAAATCTCTTTGTGACTTTTAATATCTCTAATCATATCCATGTCATTTATTATGTTCTCTATATGTTATATGTGACCTCTCCATTAAACCACAAATCTATCCAAAAACTATTACTTCTCCCACTTGTTGACCCCTATTTGGGCCTATGTAACTCATGCACATACAATTGGTTAAAATCTATATCTTTTCATACCCTATCAATTTTAAATTTTAAAAATATAGGAATAGACTTTGAAAACTACCTCATAACAAGTAATTAGGTATTTTTATTGGTTAAATCCTCACATAAGTCAAATTTTTGTTCTAAAATTGTAGAAACCATATTTACTGCATTTCTACATGATGAGAAGGTTATTAATTCATTTTCAAGCATAATAAAGAGTTTTAAAACTTAAAAATGAATGATTATCTTCTTCCTACACTGCATAAATATATCAAAATCAAAATATCCTCATTACCTTCTCTTTACTCATGTTTTCTACACCATTTGTGGTGACTGTGTGCAAGTAACCCCACTATATGCTTATGTAAAGAGACAAGTGGAAATTTTGTAAACTCGACATGGTTTATCATTTTTTTAATGGATCTTCACCTTGACATAAATCCTTTCAACCCTTTTCTATATGTTTAAACTCCTTTTAGACAACTTGGTTCAACTTTTTTATAAGGATATTGTGTGATTGAACACAACCATCTACAAAACTAGTGTACTGCTAATAAAAGACTAAAATATTAAAATACACAAAAGTTTATAAATAATAGTGATAGTGTTTAAAATTACACTTCTTGTCATCAACTTAAAATTTTTACCTCCTTTGAGGATACACACTTAGTCTTATTTCAATAGAAAATCAATAACACAAGATATTATCTAGTCTTTGTCATTGGCAACTTTACACAGCACTAATGTATATCAGGCTAATGCTCACTCCTCCTTTACACACACATATTCATCCCTTTGATCTCACAACACATTATGAAATCATATACTGATGATACCTTCTTCCTCTCACTGGTTACATAGTCATTTATTTAAGCATAGAACTTAATTTTTAGATAGGGTATACAATTATCTTGCATTTTCATCCAGAACTAGGAAATAAACATCTTGGAATATAAAGGAATTAAATAATACATATAAATATTCTTACCACCATATATCAATAAAATCAAATATTTTCATTATTTACATTCTCTTCCTTACTCTGATTACACATTCATTACATTAGCATATACATAATTTGTCTGCTAATAAAATCTTCCTCAAACAAAGTCCTAACTATTCAAGTTCTGGGAGGTTTATTTTGTTTTATATATTTGAATCCATCCCTCCATTTTCATACATTGAATGACATATATTTACTCCCAAGAAACTATCCATCTATAAAGACTAACTACCTATGTGCATTACAACTACCTATCTTTAAGCCCACTCAATAGGATGACTCATCACATGATTCATGTGGATCTTAGAAGACCTTTAACTACCTAATACAACCTAAGAAACAAACTACAAATTTGAGACCTCATAAAACTAGGTAGATATATTTTAAGCTTTATATTGAATTTTGAAAATTTAAATCAAGATTTTGGTAGGAAAATGCCAAAAAGGTCCTTGATTCAAATTTGACACAAAACCAACACCTCAAAATGTTTCCTAGAGACCTAAAATGACTAAAACCACCTAATAAAGACTCTACACTTGTAAAATATTTTATATGTACAATTTTAGGTAGTTCTGTTCCTACATCATTTTGAAATGGGTGCAATGGTACATGATATTTTTGATCTCAAGTAATGATTTTAGGATAGTGTAAGTCAAGATGGATAGCGGGGATGATGGTATAAATGAAAGGATTGATGGTAGCAAGATTTTTTTAGAGTCTATGAGAGAAGAATATTTAAATGTTAAAATAATAATTCCTAGAAATAATGGAAGTATTCCTAAAATTCTTGTATTGATAATCAAGTGGTTTGTATTGAATGTTATGATATCCTTTATTTAAGCATATGTGGATAAATTATAGGATTCCTTGTTTATGAAGGCCAAGTAGTTTCCTTGTATAGTTCATGATTTTGCATATTTTGTAGTAAAAAAACTCCTTTCTTTGAAAATAGGATGAGAAGCCATCATTATATGACTAGGATTCATGGGATCCTTCTATTTTTCATATAAAATAAGGCCATATTTGATAAATAAGGTCAAGAAAAACTAATAGAATTCTACCCCTTTCTTCTTCCTCATATCAGGCATGGCATTAATTTTAGGAGAGATAAGGAGTGTAACCTCATGAATGAAATTTTTTATTTCATTGTCTACAAAGACTTATTTTAATTTAGGTTTCTATGATGGAGGATTTGGTATGTAAGGGAAGATGGGTTGATTTGAAAAGAGGTATTATGTCATATTAGTCAAATTTGGATTGGTGTAAACACCTAAATGTGGTATTTGAGTGCTAAGAGTGCTACTTGAGACAACCTATACATAACTTATCCATATCCCTGTTCTAGATCCTATTCTCACACTTATCTAGACTTTTTATGGGACATAAGCATCCCTATTCATCACCAAAGTACTTATAAACCCTAATTTTTTGATCTTATCCCTTCATGTCTAGTGTTCTACTACCTTGACACTAGCACCATAATAAGGATAGTCGATCCACATGGTGTTAGTGTCCCCAAAATGGTGCTAATGTATTTTTCCCTATCTTTTACTATATATATATATATATATATATATATATATATATATATATATATTAAAAACTATAACCTCCTAAGGTCAGCCTAGACATCTTTCATCACCTACACAAGCATCTAAATAATATAATACATGAATTTTATCCCTCTAACCACTAGATGGAAATCAGATGAAAAATACCCATTTAAACTTATAACAAGCTGAGCACAATTAAGGTTTTTAATCTCTATTTATTCTTACTTCTACATAATACCATCTATAGAACATTTAAGGCACTCAAGGCCACTATCATACTAGTATCACTTGAACTTGTAAAAACACTTATATGGGGAGAAATACATTTGGCTTGATCCCTCATTAGAATATTTGTATGTAGGCAAATCTCTTCACAGTCAGATGTTATGGATGTCTAGCCTACCCTGCTAATAAACACACTTTTTAGCTCATGCCCTAGTTACATGGAGGATTAGGGGTTTTCAAAATAAATAAGTCATTATAGGAAAGACATAGGGTTCTATAACTCATTCACATAGGAATATATCCCATATATCTAGACACATGTGCACCCAAAAGGTTAGGTATATCTTGTAAAAAGGACACTACCACCAATATCATGAGACTAATACCACTTTTAAAATAATGGCACTATTGTCCAATTGTGTAACTACTAGTTAAGAGAGTTTTTAGCATTGGGATCCATTTTATGTCACTTAGGCAAACTTCCATCTCAATTTTTATCATCTAAATCATTTGTATCACGTGTATTCTAGCTAAGTCATTACTTGCACTATTTATTACTATTTTAAAAATAGTTAAAGTTAGTCAATTCTATAATAAATTAGTGTCTATATTTATTGAATATTATTCTATTGATTTAGTCTATTCATCTCTTTAACAAATATAGGATTTATATTTACTAAGTCTTAAAAGGTTAAAATATTTGATGAACCCAACTTACTTTTAACATTTCTCAAATCCTAACCCTAAATGATCTTGGGGTTTGTATTATTTTTGTATATATTCTTAGGTATTATTTCCAAAATTTAAGATATGTTTTTTCAATGTTTATTAGATTAAAATTATTTAAAGGTTGAAAATATACAACTTGTTTTTTGAATTCCCAAAATACAATGGTAGAATTCAACAACCAATTTGATGAAATTGATAAGAAATAATTACAAGATTTTATGTCCAAGATTTCAAATATGCAAGATGGCCTCATCACTATTGTTTATAAAGAATGTAAAAAATCAAGAAATGGTCAATATTCAAGTCCCCCAACTAATAAAAATTTTACACCTAAGTGGGGCTAACTCAGATATCACAACTAATAACTATAACTTGATAACCTTTAATGATAATGACACCTCTTTTGGCTAGTTTCTCCACTCTAGATGTATAATACTTTATGCACGATGTTCATACTCTATAGGCTCAGGTGTTACATCTTAAGTAAGGAACCATTAATCCATCATATGCCTCAGATTATAATGTTCTCTTACATACACATTTGGCACATCACATAGAGGTAACTCTTTTGCCATTCAGATTCATGACACCTAAGATTGCATTATATGATGGTAATGGTGACCCATATTATCATCTCTAAGATTTTCATGAAACATGTTTGGTCTACATTTCTAATGATTAGATTCTCATAAAGTTATTTCCATTAATTTTAAAGTATTATTCCTTACAGTGGTTTTATGACTTACCAAATCAATCGATCACAACATTAAATCCTTTAGTATACATGTTGTTAGCACACTTCTCCATAAACATCAGTGATAATATCTCATATGCTCAAGTTGAATAATTAAAATAAAGGTAAAATGAGCCTATTTTAGAATGCATCTTACAATACAAGATTATATTATCTAAATTGACTAGACTCATGGTAGATAAAGAGCTTTAGGACATATTAAAACAAAGTCTTCTACCAGCATTACACAAAGCTATCTTGTTTAATAAGTTTCCAACATTAATTGATATGTACCACATAGTAAAATAAAAATAAGTCAAGCTTCTATCAATGGGAAAACTAAAATATAAGACTAGATTAGAATTAATTGATAATATTTTAAGTAAGAATCTATATAAGGTAAGGGCCACTAAAAATAAGAGTGATAAAAAAGCCACAGTTAATGTAGACTTAGATCCATCTCCTTGCTTGGTTTTATTAGCTCCTCCATGTAGAGTCTTTACCAACCCTTTAGAATTTCCACCATGGGTTTTAAAGTATCTCTTGGAATGAAATTTCATATCTCTCCTTACAATTAAAGAGGTTGATACAACATGAACTCTTCCAAATAACTATGATTCTAATGCATTCTACGAGTATCATGGGGCACCATGCCATACAAAAAATAGATGTATTATCCTAAAACATACGATACAATATTTGATTTAGGATAATATTATTGATGTGGTCACACCAATAGAGGTACAAATAATACAACAAATAAAATTTAAGGCATTAAATATATTCTTAGATATGTTTCCAAAGCACATATTGAATGAGGGAGCACTTCAGGTGTTCACTACACATATCAGGCACATCTACCAAAAAATTCATATCATACTATTACAAAGTAGCCATACCCATTAGACAATATCATTATTATGTAACACACTATAATTTTAGATATACCACTCATCACCTTTTTAGATTAGGATAATGATGAATATGATACAAACTTATATGCACTCTTTATACAAGTCTATATAGATCATCATCCTATCCAGAGTGTTATGGTTGACAATGAGTGAAGCATTAACATGTGTAATATCACACTTTTACAAGGTTTAGGGTATTCAAAGTAGGATATATCCCATATACACACCATTATTAGTGGTTTTAGTGGTCATGTTCAGAGCTACATTAGGGATATTATACTTCTATTATAGGTTGGACTAGCACATGTGGTCACTCAGTTCTTAGTAGTACTTAGTGTAAGAATGTTTGATATGTTATCAGGTAGGCCATGGATACAATAGCTATGATACATCCCATACACAATACATAAATGCCTAAAATATATACATGCAAATCAGGTGGGCATAGTTGAGGGTCTAACATATGAGTATCCTATACCTATTTCATGGGTAGTTACATCACAATTAACAATTACTAGATATAACACAATTATTAGTTACATCTCAAATCATACTTATTATTGATAAACAATAGAGTTTGGTAGAGCCACCAATGTATGAAAGGTCTACTCCTATATTATTGACATGTATGCATACTCTCCTATCACCACTACATAGGTAGATATAGATATATATCACTTGATATAATAGATTATGACACTGTATTTTCCATTTCACACAACATGCATGATCATAGTCCCTTATTTGACATAGATCACAGTGATAGTGAGTCTCCCATGAGACTCATCAATTACTATTTATCCTCTCTTCTTGTACATACTTTACTTATCACTTGCTCCTTGTACATAGTTCATTTTCATGTTGCTTTTACATAACTTATATCTATAAAATACATAAATAATATGATATGTCAAAAAACACAAAAACATTCAAATATTACTCATAATCACAAAATTATAGATTATATACATTGTTATGTTTACATTTATTATAATTTTAAGACATTATATATGATATCTATGTTAGTATAATCAGTTTTATCATACACGTATGGTTCACTTTTTCTTATCAAGTGCTTGTAGATTACTATAGGAATTAGGTCTGCTACACCAATCTAAACTTACTATAGTATACCCACTTGGTGTATATACATTGATACTTGGATATTCACTTGACACATTCACCCACTTGATGACACCCTATAAATAGTTTTAATTACTAGGTTTTATCTTTATAAACTACACATCCCAACTTTAACATTGTTATATCTTGATATTAATCATGCTACTCTAACTCAGTTTTTTTCCAACTATTACTACTTTAGACTCAACATATGTACATCCTAGCTCTTACACATATTTTTATTACATATTCATGCATGTTTTCATTTCTAGCTTTCCTAGTTTAGACTTTATTATATATTTATGCTTCTTCTATTTGAGGGCATTTGAATATGCCATTATTATTTGGATCTATGTAACTTATATTCATAATGTGTATGCTTTGTACATGTTCTCATGTCCTTGTGTGTGTCTTTATTGATTGTGTATGTGGACATTTGAACATGTCCTTATATGTGTATCTAAGCCAGGTTTCTTGTTGCTTGTGTATGTGTACATTTGAACATGTCCTTGTATGTCTTATTTTTCTCAAATTTAGTGACATATGCCTATGTATCTTATATTATGGCCCCTTAGCCTACTTTTTATGCCTCATGTGTTTTGTATGTATGCTTTCTTGTATGATTCATGGCCATGAAACTTGTATTTTCTTATTAAACACACTAGTTTTTTATGCCATGAGGGAGATAATGCATTTAAACTTCCTACTTAGGTGTTATGGTGGACATCATGCCCAATCCCCCTAGGTAATTACCTATTTCTTACTTAGATTTACTATTATATGCACTTTTATATCTATCGTGACACCCTTATCAATGCTATTTATGACATGCATCTTACATTGCATACTTATGCTAAGATTATCTTACATTCTAATGTTATGTATGCACATTATATTGGATTATTATGTATTTATCATAAAATCTCTAGTTAACACACATTTTATAGATATTTCTATTTTGAGGATAGTTCATCCATATGTTAAATAACCCCCCTAAAAACATGGGGTATACACAGGGGTTTGTCATAGAGACCAAGCTCCTGTATTACACTTACAATATATTTTCCATCACACATGATCAATGATATAAAATTAGACATAAGTAAACACAGTGGAAAAATAGTGACCCAAAAATTAATACAGTTGCATAAAAATTAGACTAGGACACTAGCACCCAAATTGGGACACTAGTGCCACATTTTCAAAAATGGAACTACTGTCCAAGACATGGTGCTACTATCTAGTAGACTTATTTTTAAAAAAACCTAGATTGGCCAAAAAATTACAATAGATATAGTACAAGTTTGAATATGTTCATTTACAAATTTATCAGTTATACTTAGTTTTTCTTAATTTCATGTCAATATACTTAGATTTGGAGCATCATGTGTGGCATGACCATTCCCATATTCAATTCAAATACCCAAATATAGTTTATTATGAATTAGTCTACAATCCATATGCTTAGATATCAAATTTGGGGGCATGTGTGTGGCATATTATTTCTATATACTCACTTACACACTAGTTGATCAGGTGCAATGATAAATTCCATGATATTGTCTATATTTTATACACATGACATCATATTCTAGGTTGAACACTAGTTTCATGCCATAGTCCATCTATAGTGGATAGAATTCTTGAGTGGCCTAAAGCTACCTAAGTACTCGATTGGATGCAAAGTTGACATACTTAGTTAGATATACCTAGTTAGACATTTATAATACTTTGTATAGCTTAGTTTCAAATTCATATGTTACACATGGTTGGAAATAATTGATTCATGGCCTAATTGAGTTCTTGAACCAGCTACATAATATGGTTAGACACATTATCAGTCCAATCTAAGCCATTCATAGGCCATGATCCACTGAGCATGGGTGGCTAATGATGGAGTCAAAACCATATTGAGTTATTGAGCCACCCACACATGAGGATTGATAAATATATTATCTTATTCTAATTTATTCACTGATTGATCACTATACACACATAAAGAGAGGTTGTCATCAATTCATGCATTGTTTCACATATGCAGTGAGGTGTAATCATTATTTTTCTCTTTCTCATCTCTTTACTTAGTTTTAATTCTTTAATCAACACATTTTAATTGTAGGATACACATTAGATCATTTTTCACTTACTTAGACCTAGCTTCATGGGCTTCACCTCCTAGGTAAATCCATGTATGTTTATTTGTCCTTTATCCTAGTGATTTCACTTTACTTTATTTATAAAATAAATAAGGGAAACATTTAATCAAACAAAAGTGGTATTTGAATGATAATAGTGCTAATTGAGACTACCTATCCCTATCTTAGCCCTAGACCTATCCTAGATCCTATTTTCACACTTATCCATCCTTCATGTAGACCACAGGCATCACTAGTCATCCATAAAGTAGTCTTATACCCTCATTTATTGATCTTGGACCTTCATGCCTAGTGTTATACTAGTTGGACACCTGAACCATAATAAGGACATTGATGCCACATGGAACTAGTGTCCCCAAAACGATGCTAATGTCTTTTACCTTTTATTTCCCAAATGGATATCTTTTCAAAATTATAACCTCTTAAGGTCAAGATGGACATATTTTATCACCCACATAAGCATTAAAATAGTATAAACACATGAATTATATCCCTCTAACCATTAGATGGAAATAAAATGCAAAATACACATTCAAACTTAGAACAAGTTGAGAAAAATTAAGCTTATCAATCACTATTCTTTCCTACTTCTACATACTACAATCTACAACATTCAAAAGCTTATATTATCCAAATTTATAGTCTCAATCACATTTAATGTACTCAAGGCTACTATCATACTAACACCACCTGTACTTGCACCATAACTTAGGTGGGAAGAACTACATTGAGTTTGATCCCTCCTAAGAGTATTGGTATGTAGAGAACTCTATTCACAATGGGGTGTTGAGGATGTCCATCCTAACCTTTTAAAAAACACACTTTTCAACTGATTCCCTATTTACAAAGAGGATTAGGGTTTGAAAAATAAATCAATCATTATGGGAAAAATATAGGGTTTCATAACTCATGCATGTAGGAATAGACCCCAAAGATCTAGACACGTGTACCTAGAAAATGAGGATAGTCCTGCATAGATGACATTACTACCAATATTAGGACACTACTACCGCTTTTCTAATAATATTATTACTTTAAAATTATGGTGCTACTATCTAAGAGTGGTTCTAACACTGAGATATAGTTTATGACACTCATAATAACCTCTATCTTAGTTTTTAGCATCAAGATCATTTGTATCTAGTGGTTTTCAAGTAAGTCATTACTTTCACTATTTATTACTATTTTTAGAAGTAAAAGTTAATCATTTATATGAAAAATTAATGGCTATATTTATTAAATATTATTTCCCTTATTTATTATACTCATCTTTAAAAAATGTAGGATTTATATTTACTATGTCCTAAAAGGTTAAAATAATTTGTCAAATATGGATTCATCAAAGATGGGTTCGTTAAATATGGGTTGGTAAAATCTATTTTGGTTAAATATAGGTTGGTTAAATATGTATTCATAAAAAATGGATTGGTCAAAGACATGGTCAATGATGGGTTCATACAAAATGGGATGATTAAAGATAATTTGACTTTGATTTCATTATGAAGGATTCTAGTTGTGATTTGAAATTGGATCTTGGAATATGCCCAAATATTTATTCTTTGATGTTTATGTACTTGATTCTTTATTAATCAATATGCCTTGGACTAGTGATGAAAATATGTAATTAGACTATTATGGCTTAGGGGATTAATAGGTGTCAATAAAACTATTGGTAGGGTGTAGATCATGTGATCATTTATTAGGTTGTGTTTTATTTTATAATTATCAATTTTGGGATTGTTTCTCATTAAAAAAATCCAAATTTGGGGAAAATCTAGTTTTTGCAACTCAAAATACAGAATGGTATGGGATGGTTGATGGCTAGATTATGAAGTGTTGTATTTTTCTTTTTAGGATTTATTCAGTAAGGTTAGGATAAAGTGGGATTTATATGGATAATTTTTTGGATTTGTTTAGTAAGCTTAGGATAAAATGGGGTTTATATGGAGCAAAGGCCTAAAGAGTATTATATTTAATATTGGATTGATTGTTATGGGATTGATTGGCAATGAAGGTATTGATGTTGAAGGATGAACTTGGGTGCTAGGGTCACCAATTATTGGCTTATATATCAGATTTGGTCAAGTATGATATGGTTTTAGGATTTGGATGATATAATTTATTTCCATTTTTATTTTTCATGGGGGATATCATGATTATAACTAGTAGATGGGATATTTTATTGGAATTGTCTAGCATTGTCCATAAAAGGGTTGTTGTTTTATAGGCCTTATTTCAGTTAGGTTAAAAATATCATGTTGAATTACATTAGTTTAAACTATGTTTGGTTTAAATTTGGATTTAGATGGGTTGTTCACAAAAAGGGATGTAATCAAAAGTCACATGCAAGTATAACCTATGCTATTCAAGTAGGATTACAACTAGATAATGGTCCACATATAATACCTCAAAGGGTACTGTGTGAGTGATATTGGGTAATTTTTTGTTCTTGACACCACTATTCATCTAAAACTATATGGATCCTATGCTATGTTTGAATAGATTACTAAGGGAATCCTCCATATATATTGTGGTATGGTGAGGCAAAAATCTATGTGATAAGGGTGTTGTTTAGGGCTTGGGTATTGGTGTATGATACCACCTCACTAAAGGTGTTAGTAAAATAGGTAACTATTTATCCAATAATAATAAATTCTTCTTGAAATTTTATACCCCACTAAAAAATAGACTTTGTCTTAACTCTTGGAGATGAAATACAAGGATAAAGGCCCTAAAAAATAGAAAAGAAAAAGGTGTGAATTATTTATAGTTTCCAATATCACCTTGTGGCATGAGGAAATAACATTAATAATTCATTCTTAGGAGACCAAATGACCTAGACCATTTTATATTACCTAGGTTGACTTATGACATGAGGGAAGAACATACATTGTCCTAAGCCAAACACACATAAGAAAATTAAAATAAATATGCACATAGTAGATTAAAAAATTAAAACTAAATGATTTTATGTGTGTTTTTTGATCATAAATATTTTAAAGTGAACCTAAAAAAAATTAGTATTTAATTTTTGTTTTGGGTCTTCAAAAAGTGCAAAAGTAATATGTTAAATAGTCAATAATTGTAGATGCTTTGACACAATGAAAATGTTGTTAATAGAGATAGAAATGTCATTAATGATGTATATGTCATGATATCTAACCATATGTTAAAAATATATAAAAAATAATAAATAGTTGTAGACATTTAGTTATAGTGCACAAAATATACTATACAAAACAATCACTAATTATTCAAACATCCCGACGTCCACACAAACACTAAAAATAGACAAAATATAATCTAAAAATGTAGATGTCAATTTATATTGTGCATATGATAATCTAAAATCCACAACCACTAGAAGATAAAAATCATAAATTTATCTTGAGAAAGTTTAGATAATGTTTTATAGAATTAAGATGGTATTATGTCTATTTAAACATAAAAAATAATTATACATATCAGTAGAATGCATATGTTAACCTATATTATGCAAACATAATTCCCAAGGATGGAAACACTATTACATTATATGAGTATTCTACTTTTTAAAAAATGGGATTTTAATGAAAATTTTGAAAAATTTTACTCTAATTATATTCCAAAGCAAGACTAGCTAAGAAAACACTTCTTAGCAAGCAAAATAAGTCAAAGATTACGAGTAACTATCCCATTAGGCATGCCAAGAATGTACACATGAAAAGTTAGAGAAAACACATTATAAATAGATAAAACATTAAACTCATACTCTAAAAAATAAATTATCCTTTGATTAATTGGATGAGGAAATAAAACACACCTCTTATAATAAGAGCTCCCCATTATGTTGATTTTATTGGATTTATAGATGATGTGATTGCTCAATTGGCCATAAGAAATAATTATAGTAGAATGTCCCCTTAGTTTATTTATTATTGATTGATTATGTTTAGGATGACTTAAATGGATTTATTTCAAATTAGCATTATCTCCTTAGGCTCTCTTAACTTTCTCACTCAATAAAAAAATCTCCATAAGCTCATGAAGCTTGTTGGGAATTAAGGATGGGCCTCTAATTTATAAATTTTTGAGAGGGGAAATGGATGGTTGGATATGATTTGATATGTGTATATATGATTAATTAAAATTATTCATGCAATGAGTGGGTTGGATATTAAATAAAGGAGCTTGAGGATGTAAGGATTGTATTTTATAAATAGTGGGCTTGATTTGCACTTTTTATCTTGTCTTAGATTTTGGGGATTTGATTGATTGACTTGTATTTTGCAGTGATTTGATGACTTGATGGATGAATTTATTATTTATTTTGTTTTATTTTTTATTTTTTGGATGTTCATGTATTTCAGTATTAATACTAATCAACTAACTAATGTGATTAATTAGTTGATTAATCTAGGATTTGATTTTTGTAAGATTGAATAAGGTAAGTGATATAATGATTAGTTGACTAGAGGGGGTGGAGTTGGAGTGGATTGGATAGGGATGTGTTGAAAATTATGTTATATATATTTAATGAAAGGATTAGGGTTTCAATAAAATTCAATGATAGTATTAAGGATGATTAGTGACAGATTAGGGATGAATAGGGATAATTAGGGATAATTAGTGATAAATATATGATAGTATACTAGTGATGACATTAGGGTAATTAAAAGGGACGTATAAAATATATATATGGTTTCACATGAATTTACTAGTTTTATATCCTCTCACCTATTAATGAGGCATATAATTTTCCCCATCTATTGATCCTCATACTCCATAGAGTTATATCTTGCCATGGATTTTTACATGATGATATGTATTATATGTGGTTGAAATTGGACATGTTAATTATCTATCTTACCTTTAATATTTAAATGATGATATTCTATTATGGTTACATATGATTTGTATAATTTTTCAAAAAACATTACACGATGAAATTTTATAATGGTTACATATATGTGCTTGTATATAATTTTCAAGGTTTTTCAAAGATTCGTGTATATATATATATATATATATATATATATATATATATATATATATATATATATATATATATATATATATATACATATATACATACATACATACATACATACATACATACATACATACATACATACATATATATATATATATATATATATATATATATATATATATATATATATATATATATATATATATATATATATATATATATATACATACATACATACATACATATATGTATATATATATATATATATATATATATATATATATATATATATATGTATGTATGTATGTATGTATGTATGTATGTGCATATATATATATATATATATATGCACATACATACATACATACATACATACATATATATATATATATATATATATATATATATATGTATGTATGTATATGTATGTATGTATGTATATATATATGTATGTATGTGTATATATATATATATATATATATATATATATATATATATATATATTCTTTTAAATTTTTCATTTGATATTAATGATCAAAAGAGCAGGTTCTACAATTTAGAACTTCATAATTGAGGCATATATCTACAAATTTCCAATTATTTTATAAAATTTATCAAAATATTTTTGGAAAATATTTTAGTAATCTAGATGAGTAAACTTGAATGAGCATGAGAAGACTAAGAGAAAAAAATATGGTCCATATTTTATACTTATTTGATCAATAATTAGATTATGTTTTCAAAACTCATTTAGATGTCCTAGTTGTAGCTAAGGATTGTCTAAAATTTATAATTAGAATAGTGTTTTATTTTTTCAAAGTGATGACAATGTGAGGTTGAATAAAAATAGTTTTATTTATTCTTATGCTTAATTTTAAATTTTAAATTTTTTAAGTTATTATATGTTACATGAAATTTGTAAAAAATTGATTGATTTTAGATGTGTGGACATTTCTCACAAGAATATTAGAGTTTCATGAATTTTATGTTTTTCCATTTTTTTATATTTTATGATTTAATAGAATAACATTTCCCCCTATGTTATTAATATATGTTTTATGGTACTTATTTAAATATATTATAAAAAATGGCACAAATACCCAAAATAACACTAATAATGAATGAGCATAATTACATTACAATATAGCTTGCCTCTTTGATGGGGAAACCTATTTGAACATATATGATTCATGGATATATTTACACTAATTTAGGATATTAATTTTAATAATAATATCCTAACTAACTAATACACCTCATGCATGTGGGATTATTAAAATTAGTTCAAAGGATGAGAATTTGTATATTTTATTAAATAAAATAATTATAAATAAAGAGTTAAGACAAAGGGATCATAACATGCCATCCCCTTTAAAAGTATTTTCCATCAAAGCTAAGGATGAGGAAAGTATTTTTTTATTTCAAGGATAAATTTCCACATCACATATTCTAATTAAATTTCATGAAATTGGAACAGAATCTTAGTGATAGTCCAATTAAAAAGTTGATGAGAGTGTCTCTCTATAATAAATTTAGGTTCAATGAGGAAAGTTTTTTTTTTTTTCATTAATCAAATTAAGTACCATATAAGATATTATATTATGGTTGATAACTCTCTTTAGAAACTAGACATGAAAAAATGGATGGACACTCTAAGAGGGTGTAAGTTCTAGCTTGTATGCAATAAGACCAGTCTATTGAAGAACCTTATAAGGTCCATATATCCTAGGAGAAAGTTTATAACCTTAATTTATCTTGAGAAAGAAATACTTATAAAGTTGTAGTTAGATGAAATGAATATATCCATGTTGGAAGGTGTGTTGGGAACCATGTGGATCTACATATTACTTCATGCAATTTTATGATGTGGATATTTTTCAAAAGAAGAAAAATAATATGTTATTAGGTGTTAAAGGTAGTGTCCACTTCCAAAACATGAGAGATTACAGGAATATAATCAAGAAGGGATGGTGGATTCTCACCATAGACAAATTATTAAGGATAAATCCTAGTGGCTATGCCATAGGAGGTGTTGGACAACCATTTTGAAAGTGGTAACCATTTTACCCATTGATTTTCTTGATCAAATGCTTAAAAATTTATTGATAATTTCTGTTTATCTATCTGTCTATGGGTGTTAACATGATATCATTATTAATTATGTACTTGTGAACTTGAAGATTTATTACTATAATTTACTTGTGAAATATGAGTTTCAATCAAATAAAATAGATTTTAGGATTCCATTAAGGTATATTATATAATCTAGGAGTGTTTGGGTGATGATAAAATCATTGTTAGGATGGGTCGAGGCACATACATGATAATATTTAAAAAGGAGATATAACACCTTTAGAATGATTGAATTTATGCCATAATTTGGTATGCTTTATATAAGATCAATGGATATGTCTATCCAAATTTATTTTAGAAATGAAACGTTTTGGATTAATCTAAATAATACCAATATTTATCCCTTTTGATGTTGGCATACTTCACATTCATTAACTAATGTATTGATATATATGTTTATTCCTAGCCAAAATAAACTTTGATGAATGCATTCATAGGTTTATGAAAAAATTTAATGACCTATGTACATTAGATTATATATCTATAAATTAATAAAATGTGGCCTTTGGATAGTAAAGATTGGTCATCCAAAGTATATGTAGGTTTGGAGACTGAGTACACAAAAAATTGTCATATTGTTTTATATGTGTGATTTCTTTTCTTTGAATCTCTCTAGATGCTAGGCATCCATTCTAAAATAGGAATAGATTAGGGAAAAAATTGGGTGTACTTCATATTGGTAAGATAGTGCATCAATGATTAAAATTTACTTTCCATTTTTATAAGTAATATAATAATCATACCACATTAATTTATAAACCCACGTTTGTTTAAATAGGGAAGAGACCCATTTTTTATATAATTATTTGAGGATTTGATGAAAAAATGTTAACCCACTAGGTATGGTCTTTAGTTACTTATAACATGGAGGATAACTATAATTTCCTTCTCATATGTTGATTTCACAAAATTTAAACCACTAATGGGTTTAATGGTGAAGGCAATGTGGCTTCCCTCCTACATGAGAATAAAAAAAAGAACATTTTTACATGTGTCACTTTCAATGGAAAATGTCTTCAATAAATTTGGCATGAGCAAAATAAGTGTAGTATACATAGATTTTTTGAGTGCTCCAAAAGCTTGTTTAGCTAAGATAGACCATAATTTTTTTTAGAATGGAAATAAATGGGGAATTAAGTTTTACATAATATATATAAAAAATTAGTATCCATCGAGATGAAGACATATGTGAAGGATTTTTATTGTCTTGGGTTTATGTATATTTTTCATGTCTTCAATCTTATTCATGTTGATCCACATAGTAGTTGTTGAGATAATATGGCTTAGGTACTCCACCTTTTGCTGAAAAAAGAAACATTTTGAAATTTTCATGTAGATCTAGTGGTATTTAAGAATTTATAAGGCCATATAAAGGTGTTGGATATATTATTCCAAAGTTTTACTATAAATCAAGATATCATCAAATAATACCATGATGAATTTATACAAAAAGGGATGAATATATTATTCACCAAACCTTAGAAGGTAGAAGGGGCATTGTTAAGCTAGAATAGATTGACCAAGAATTCATAGTGGTCATTATGTGTGAAGAAAGTATTTTTTGGAATATCTTCATCCCATAGGTAGATCTAATGATATCCATATTGTAGATATAATTTAGAGAAAAATTGGGCACCATTAAGTCCATCAAGAATTTTATTTATCACTAGTATACACAAATTATTTGATAGAGAACATGTTTAGATCATCAAAATAAATGCAGAGTTGCCAAAAATACATGTTTTATTTATAATAGGAAAGATAAGGAGGAGTATGGGCTTGTTCTTGAATTAATGACTATTACTTGAAGGAGTTTTTGAGCCATCTTCTCAATTTTAAATTTTTATAAAAAAATGATAGTGGTATGGTCAAATTTTGGCAATGAACTAATTGGAAGGAATTGAATAAAATGGTATTATGCTAGATGAGGTGGAAATCCATTGGTTTCCTCTAATATTGATGTGTAGTCATATAAAATGTCCAAATTTGTAGTTTGAGTGTGGTTTGTGACACCCATCCATAGGTCCTTTTTGCATGTTCTCATGACCCTTATAGACACTTTTTTGCTAATTAATACTAATTAGAAACATTCTAAATAATCATTCAACCTTAGTATGATAGTATTTCCCATGCCAATCCTATTCCCCTAGGTCCCAAGCCTATAGTATAGGAGTGCCTCATTTGGGATTTAGCACCAGACACCAAAGTGTCACATTTTTTATGGTCTTGTCCATTTTCACTTTGAGCCCCAATGGTCATTTTCATCTAGTCCTTATCCTTAATTAGTCTGGCCTAACATGAATACATCTGACACATGAAAAATTGTTCCCTATAAAATCCCACTTAAATCTCATTTACAAAGTAAGTGACAAAAATTAAAAATAAATAAATAATATAAGAAAAACACTAAGGCAAACTTCCTTGTTCTTTGCACACAATCATCCAACTACAAACATACTAAAATCCTCATACCAATCCCTAACTACCTAAAACACTATCAAATTAGAATTTGCATCTACATCACATTATTTCACAAAGCACATTATGTGGGAAAACTACATATGGATTGATTCCTCTTTGGAGTATTGGTATGTAGACATCATGCCCACATAAGGGGTGTGGATTGTATGTTCAATACATCTTACACACTAACCCCCCCTCTTTCTCAAGTGACTCAAATTTCATTTTATCAAGCATGATTGAAGGTTAGGATTTGAATACAAAATCAACTCCATAATGAGTTCCATTAACAACCAACACTAAATTTTTCATAAGCAAAATCACACAAGCACAAAACAACTAGCCAAAAAGTTTTAGGTCTTTGTGATTAGTTTGGATAATAGCAGTAGGAACAGACAATAATATCAAACATCAAAGCATCCACTTTTTGACATTCTTATCCTTTTACTAAAGGAAATCTATATTTAGGTTTATGACACCTTCCTAGTCCTATATAACCATTTTCAACATCTATATAAACCATCTCAATCTATTTTATAGCTAAGTTATATTTCTTCCTACTTTTTACTATTTTTAGAAAGGTGAAAAAGAAAAATAGTTACACAAATCAGGACTATATTTATTGCTATATTTTGTATTAATTTATTAATGTAGACCCTTAACTAAAATAGGAATAAAAATCCATTATTCCCAAATAAGTTAAATCATTTGGTGAACCTGACTTACTTTGTTTGCACACAAAAATCATAGAAACCCTAGGGAAAATTCTTTGTTGATTTTAGCAATATTCTTTTGATTTTCCCTACATATATAAATCAAAATTTCACATTTATTTTTAAAAATTTCCATAGTAATTTTTAAAATCTTTTCTTTCAAACCCTAGTAGAACATACTAGGTCCCTATGCTTTTGAGGTATCCCCTTACATGTTAGTGAGCTTCATATCCTTTTTATGCATATTCTCATTTATTGTTTTAATTAAATTAGATTTATCACTAAATCAAAAATGAATTTGACTTATTTCAAAAAAAATCTTGCAAACAATAAACATTCCATTCTTGGTCCTATCATGTATATGAATGATGAAGTTTACTATAAATTAATGCAAAGATTCATTCTTTCCTTTTCATGGTTATGTTTTATAATATTGGATGATATTAAAAAAAAAATTATAAACATGTTAAGATCCCTTTCCTTCAAATAAATGTTTACTTTTTTTTAATACAAGGTTTCATTATTTATTTTATATATTCTCTCTCTCATGTGAAATAATTTTTAACTCTATCTTGTTAAACATGTTAGAAATGTCATGTTACAAGTCAAAGTTTTTTGTACATTAGTGAGAAGTCCATGCTCTCTATCCCTTGTTTGTTTCCTCTCATGTGTAATGTTCTTTATATTCATATTGTTATACGCTTTATAACTCAAATTACATACATTTCATCCCACATACATGGTTTCTACCTAGATGTATATAAATCTTTGGATACTTTTGAGTATCTCCCTATCACTACTAGACATAAAAAAACACTAGTGATTATATCTATCCCTCATCTATTCAAACTTGGTTCACCTAGCTCTTATCCTATACTTACTACTAGCTATAGCCTATAGTAGATCATGTGGTGCATTATATCACCCAAGTTTATGAAGACAAGTAGGTTGGTTACACCCATGGCTATAGATTTATCACTTATGTTAACACCCATTTTGATATAGTTTTAGATCTCAAACTCCTTCAATGATCAGATGATTACAAATATGTGTTGTATGCATCCATTCATAATACTAGATTTCCTTTTTCCACTAAACCAACTTATATCACGTTTATCCTCAACACAATGCAATGGACTGAAGAGCATATTTACTTTGAGAAAAAGGATTTACCCCAATGCCACATGATTGAACAACAGCTACCCTTGTATATTTGATTAAGATTTATTGATGTTGGGGTAAAAAGATTGTTAGTTGATACTGGTTCAGGACTCAACATTTGCAACATTTCTTTTCTTAAATTTCTTAATATACAACCTACAGATCGAGACCATTCTAACATGAGCATCGAAGGTTCTAAAAACATTCCATAGAAAGACATGGGTTAAATAAAACTCAATCTTACTTTGGGACCTATGACATTACCAACTACTTGCCAAGTCATGCCAAATGACCTCAATTATAATTTATTACTTGGTTAGTCTTGGATTCATGATATGCATGTAGTCCCTTCCATGCTCTACGCTTTTATAAAATTTAGTCACAATGGTTGAAAATACATGTTCCCAATAGACAATAAACCTTTTAAATACTTCCAAGTTGTTGAATCTCCACAAAATTACATTCCACACTTTAAACCTAGAAATATACCGACACAACCCACTACTCACAATGTACCTTTGGGCCATAAAACACATCAAAAGCTTATAAGTTCTATAATATCACTAATACTAAATCACCAACTTACCTCTCCTTCTTCACTTAAATATCTTCATTATATGTTATATTATGGTAAAGGTCTTGGAAAACATGAATAAGGAATCATCAATCCTATCAAGGCATATACATAACATGGAAGGCAAGGACTCGGATATCAACTTACCCTTCTTCATGATAAACCTTCTTCCACTACTACAAAACATATAATGTTTTGTCCACCCATTGCACTTGTACACCATATAATTAATCATGCTTTTACATTATCATTAGTCTATCCTGATCTCATTGATGATATAGTTTCACTAGATATGTTCACATTAGATGAATTCTCTAATGATGAATCCCTCCAATAGTCTCTCAGAGCATATGATGACCTCTTATCTTTCTATCATAAAAATATATTTCCTCTTCACATAAATGCCCATGCTTACTTATAAGAAAATTTAGATTCTCTCTAGGACATACTAGTTGATTCATATGATATTATTACTAAAACCCCATACACAATAGATAGTTCCACATTACTTAATGAGGAAATAGTTGATTTCAATTTTAGAACCAATCAAGATCCCCACATTATCTTATTAGTCATTGCCCTATGAAAGGAAGAGGATAAAAATATTTATCAAACTTTGATAGATTTTCCATAACTCCTTGCTTGGTCTTACTCATATATACTAATAATTTATACATCTATAGTATTCCATCAAATTCCATTATACCTTGATGCTAAATTGTTTAAGTAAAAAATTTATGCAATGCATCCTGAGGTGGCTCTCTTAGTCAAAGACAAGATCCAGTGCCTCTCAGATGTTGGATTCATTTAACTAGTAACACACCTTGAATGAATTTACAATATAGTCCTTGTGGTTAAACCCAATAGAAAAATTTAGTGTTGTTCTAATTCTCAAGATTTAAATAAGCCATGCCCAAAATATGATTTCCCCTTTCCTAATATTAACATGATCATAGATTCCACAACTGGGTATGAAATGTTATCATTCATGGATGGATTTGTAGGATACAACTAAATCAAAATCACTAAAGAAGATCAAGAGAAAACATATTTCACAACACCTTGGGGTATATTTTATTATATTTTCATGCCTTTTAGATTAAAAAATGGTAAAGCCACATATCAGTGTAATATGATGCATATATTTTAGGATTTGATTCACCACACCATCAAGGATTATGTCAATGATTTATTATCTAAATCCAAACAATGACAACATTACACCATAAATTTATAATATATTTTTTAATGAATTAGGCAATATAATGTTTGATTAAATCCAAATAAATGCATGTTTAGAGTTACATCAGGCAAACTCTTAGGTTTCATTATTTCTTAGCATGACATATAGGTTAACCCTAATAAAATCAATGTAATTTTTGACATGCCACCTCCCACAAACTTAAAACAACTTCAATCCTTATAAGGAAATATCCAAGAAATCCACCATTTTTTAGCTCAACTTGTTGATAAGACTCAGTCATTCACTCAATTATTAAATAAAGATACAAAGTTTATTTGGGACTAGGCCTATCAAGAACAATAAGAAATTGACACAATCAAGCAATATCTTCTTGATCCACCTATTCTAATACAACCTATACCTAATAATCCTCTCTTACCATATATATTAGTAACAAATCATGCATTAAGAACCCTCTTAGAATAACACAATGATCAACATACTGAGCGAGTAGTTTATTACATCAATCGTACATTATTTGATTATGAAAAAAATCATTCCACAATGCAAAAACTATGTCTAGCATTAGTTTTTGCCACACAAAAACATTGACATTACATGATCAATAATGAGATTCAGGTTATCAAAAAATCAAATCCCTTGAATTTTTTTTGGAAAACAACATCTCTCTAGTCACATCATAAATGGGTCATGTTATTGATATAGTTTTACTTAAAGATAGTTCTATAGAAATTAAAAAAGGGCCAAATCATTGTAAATCATTTATTAGCCACACCACTCCTAGACACTAATACTATTAGTGACACATTTAGAGATGATTTTACTACCTATTCTACTCATTTTGACACTTAGACCATGTTCTTTGATGGTTTTGAATGGACATCTGATCTATGGGTAGGCATTATCTTTGTCGACCCTTCTGGTCACACAGTTCCTATTGCATATCGATTAAGCTTCTCTTGCACCAACAACACTATAGAATATTAGCTAGTTATTTTAGGCCTCTTTGACACCCAATCCCTCCAATTTAGATATATTTAAGTCTTTTATGATTCCTAAATTATGTTAAATTAAGTTAATGATGTCTATCATATAAAATAAGAACATATTATCCCATACCAGGACAAGATACAATGTTTATCACCATAGTTCAACTACTTCTTTATAGAAAGTATACCAAGAAAAGACAACCAATATGTAGATACAATGGGAAGTATTACATCTCTAATTCCTATTTACATCAATGATGATCAAGTTATTTTCATAATTAAATTATACAAATTCCATCAATATCCAACATGGATTTGATTTCCCTTTCCATCTTACCCATTATGCATAGTTCTACAACTCTAGAGTGGTTCTATGATATCTATAACTTTCTAAACAAATATATTACACCAGACACTTTATAAAAAAATGAAAAAATAAAAGTTACACAAAAAATCACTCCATTATGTAATCATTCATAGAGATATTTTTAAGCGATCCTTAGATAATTGCTTCAATGCTTGACTTCAATAAAAGCCAAAATTTCTCTTACACAGATACATGATAGTGAGTGTTGTGGTCACTTCAGTGGAAAGGCCATGTCACACAATTTAATTCCATAGGGATACTACTAGCCCACCATGGAATTTGAATGTTCATAATATACAAATCTATGTGATAAATATCAATGACATAGTAACCTATATCATGTACCATCATAACAATTTCAACCTATTATCTCTCCATGGCCATTTATGTTCTGGGGATTTGATCTTATTGGAAAGATTAACCCTAAATCTATCGATGAACATAAGTTTATCATCATAGATAAAAAATACTTTATCAAGTGGGTGGAATCCATTCCTCTTTAATCTACCATAGGTGATGACATTTGTAGCTTCTTCATCACTCATATTATTTCACACTTCAACTTACCTATATCTATCATTTTTGATAATGGAACATCATTCAAGAATAAAATTGTCAAGAATTTTTACACAAAATATAAGATTAAACACACATTCTCTATTCCATATTACCCATAAGGAAATGGTAAAGCAGAGGTTACTATTAAAAACATCAATAACATTTTGAGCAAAATAGTGACCCTATTCAGAGATGATTGACACAATCAACTAGTTTATGCATTATGGGCTTATCACACAAGTATTATTATGCCCATAGGATCCATTCCTTATTCACTCATTTATATCATAAAGGTATGTTTACCATTGGAATTATAAATACTATATCTATGTGTATCCCTTAAAGATATCCTCACTAATGACCAGTATCATGAAAAGCATCTACACCAGCTCAAGTAGTTAGAACATACACACATTCAAGTAGATGAACATCTCAGAATGTACCAGAAATGTATACAATGATCCTACAATAAATGAGTTCACACTAGAGATTTTGAAGTTAATGATCTCATTCTCAAAGAAAATCTTTGTAATGTCAATGCCAAAGAATAAATCAAAGGAACATTCAAACCAAATTGGCTAAGTCCATACCTCATTATAAAAAAAATTAGCCCTAAAGTGTATCATCTATCCTCACTTAAAGGAAAGAAAATAAAAAATAAAATGAATATTATACATCTACGTAGATTCCATCTATAGTATTTTATTACACACATTTTATTGTACATAGTTTCTTTCTACTTACTTGTACATAATTTCTTAGCTTACTTGTATATATGTTTCTTTTTGCTTTCTTGTACATAGTTTCCTTATGATTAATTATACATAGATTATTTAAAAATACCAAAAATAATACAATATTTCAAAATACCAAAAAAATATAAAATTTGAAAATATAAAAAACATTCAAATAACTCAAAACACCAAAAAAAAATTCAATTATATACATTATCCATGTTTTACATTTTTACTACCATGATAGATTTACATTTTTCTATTCTATGCTATTGTTTGTTGATTTATCTACATTAAAATGCTTCACTTGATCTTATTTGAATGTGTATAGTGACACCCAGATCTTTGATTACTTCACTCTACCCATTGAAGTGGTATCTTACTTTTACACTTGAGACATACATCAACATATCTACCCACCGAGGGCATCTTATACATGACTACACCATCTAGGTTATGTAATTCATAAACCACACACTCTAATTATCATGTTGATGTAAATTAATTACTAGCTTACATAGATTATTCTATTGATACTCACTAGTATATAACACTTGTGTATTTCTTAGCATCTACCTAGTCTTATACTGTATGTTTTGCATACTTTCACTTCTTGATTTGATTAGTTAGATGAAATAGTATTTATATTATTTACATGAATTCCTTTCTTTATTTTAGTATCTAAATGTGATTGCATTTATCATATCTTATTTTTTTACTTGTGTGTGCCTTAGGACATTTACCAATGTCCTTTACTTGTACTCTTATGTGTACTTGCAACCCTCAGGCCAATCTTGCTTGTTTACAATTATATGTATATGTGGGAATTTGAAAAATCCATTTGTGATTGATTTCCTATTTTGAGTGATATATTATAATGTCCCTTTTTTTCTTGTCCCCTTGGCCTCTTTTGTGTGTTTCTTGTCTTGCCTAATTATTTACTTGTTTGCTTTTTAGTTGTTTGCAATGCCATGATCCACATCATGAATTATATTTCCTTCTTGGATGCCATGATAGACATCATGCTCCATATCACATTGAAAAATAACAAGATTTATAGTTTTATTTTAGTATATTATACATACTATTACATTATTACATCTATCTAGGCATACCCCTATTGATCTAACAATATTTGACATAAACTATGCTATATCTTGAGACATATTTTTGATCATTGTTTCTATATCATGTATTTCACAGAATAACACACTTGTAGGGATATTTATTATAAGGGAAGTCATTATAGGGTCTTCATTCCTACCCTCAGAAGAGGGGGTAAAAAATAGAGTTTTTGTCACAGAGATTAAATCCCTCTATCAATCAAAATATGTTTTTAAAACACTTAAAATAGAAATCAAATTTCAAAACACACAAAATAGACTAAAAAATAGTGATAAACATAGAACAATCATAAAAAAATAATAAATGATAAGAGTGCCCCATTTAGACTACAATGTCGGACACCAAAGTCTCCATTTTTTGGTGCTTCTATCCAAACAACTGAAAACATAAATTTTTTAGAAATATATAGAAATGTAAGGTCAATTACAGTTTTATTAGCTATAGTCTAGTTTAGATTAAGTAGTTTTAGTATAGTTTTACTCAGATTATCTATATATAGGGGTCATCATCCAGGGTATGATGGATCTCACTTCCAATTTTAGATTTTTCAATTGGTACAACTTCCAGATCAGAATACATGTTATAGACACTAGTGATTAGGGGTAATGTGTGTGGCACATTTGCCTTCTTTTATTTCTAGTTCATTATATTACCTAGGTATTCTCAATATTTGTGTGCCTTATTCCATTTATAGGTGGTTGGAATCATTTTGGAGTGGCTTTCAGATAAACCTAGTTCTCAATTTTGGAGTGGATTCCATACATGATTAATCTCCACCTTTTAGAGTGGCTAAGATTGGCCTAGTTCTCAGTACACATTCAGGTATCCACACCATATTATCAGATTATAGAGCATTCATGGCCTTCATGAGCCTTCTCATATGAAATAAATTCATATCGATATCAGTTCATAGTTTACACTTAGTGGGCAATGATGGATCCAAAGGACTAGCTATCCTTTGTATTCTTGAGCCACCTACTTAGAGGGATTAGACACATAGTCTAAATATTGATTAACACATGCATGATCACATAACTTCTTGAGCCAAAGGAAGATCATTTATATTCTTAAGCCACTCTTAGTGAATTGAGAACTTAGTTCCATTCATGATATTACTCTTGGTACATCACATACCTAGCATTACTCAACATCACTCAAGATCACAATAGGTTTTGTATTGGTTCATGTACTCGATGAGGTATATTCATTCCTTTCTCTTCCTTTTTCTTTCACCTATATTTATAAATTATTATTTTATACATATCATGTCTAATAAGAACTGATCTACTCCTTATTTTCTCTTACAAATTTATGCTTCACACTGTGCCCTTTCTATGCACACTCAGTATCACACATCCTCATGGGTTTCACCCTTGCAGGTAAGTTTAGGTATGCTTTCTATTTTTTTCCTAGTATTTTGTGTTGTTGCATCACTAAAATAAAGGGAGGGGGAATGTAGTCATATAAAATGTTCAAATTGGTAGTTTGAATGTGGTTTTTGACACCCCATCTATAGGTCCTTTTTGTATGTTCTTACGACCCTTCTAGTCACCTTTTTACTCATTACTAGTCCTCTAGAACCTTATGAAATGCCATTCCACCTCAACTAGATAGCATTTCCCATGCCAATACTATTCCCCTAGATCTTAAACCTATAGCTTTAGACACCAAAGTGTCATATTTTTTACGATCCTATCCATTTGTACTTTGAGCCCCAATGGTCATTTTCATCCAGTACTTATCCTTAATTAGGTCAACCTAGTGTGAATACATCTGGACCATGACCAATTATTCCCTATAAAATTACACTCAAATATCATTTAAAAATTATGGTGACAAAACTTAAAAAGCAAGCAATAATATAAATAAAGCACTAAGACAAACTTCCTTATTGTTTACACATAGTCACCCAACACAGCTATAAACATACTCAAATCCTCATACCAGTCCTTAGCCACCTCAAAAACTATCAAATTGGCATTTTTATCTACATCAAACTATTATATAAATCACATTAGGTGTTATAAATACATATGGCTTGATCCATCTATGAAGTATTGGTGTGTAGGCAATGTACCCACACAAGGGGTGTAGATCACATGTTCATTATATCTTACACACTAATCCCCCTATTTCTCAAGTGAATCAAATATAATTTTATCAAACATGATGGAGGGTTAGGGTCTGAAGACAAAATTATCTCCACATCAAGCTCCATCAACAACCAATGCTCAATTTTTCAAAGGCATGCTCACACAGGCACAATGTAACTACCTAGAAAGTTTTAGGTCTCTGTGATTAGTTTGGACAATAGCAACAAGAATGGAAAATAAAACTAGACAGTAAAGTTTCCACTTTTAGGTGCTTCTATAATTTTTCTAAAAAAAATCTATATTTAGGTTTACAATAACTTCCCAGTCCTACATCGCCATTTTCAACATCTGTATCAATAATCTCAGTCTATTTTCTAGCTAAGTTATATTTCTTCTTATTTATTGCTATTTTTAGAAAGGTGAAAAATGTAAATAATTTAATAAATTAGGAATGTGTTTATTGATATATTTTATACTAATTTATTAATCTAGACCCTTAACTAAAATGGGAATAAAACTCCATTATTTCTAGATAAGTTAAATCATGATGCATGTTTAACTAAGACATTTTTAAAAATTAGTAGGTTATTAGGAATTATGAGTTTTATTTAATTCAATATAGGAAATTTTAAAAATGATTCCATGTGAACCTTTATTAAGAATATTTTCTGTGTAATTGGAACTGATGACACTAGGAAATCCTGGTAAGAGTCTTTTTAGTATGTACTGCTAGACATTTTTAGATAACTACATCCAAAGTTCTAAAAAGTTATGTAAGATAGAGCCAAGTGTGTTAAACCATTAGGCTCAAATAATCACATCACATATGCCTAAGGGATAGAAAACATGTATTTTTTAGGGTATAATACCTTATATAACATTGAAAATTATGACATTTTAATTTATAGGGAAATGTTCCTTCATTGGTAATCTTAACTTCAAATCTAGAATAGGGGTGCACAAAATAATTGACTTGTTTGTCCCACTGAGGATTAATGCAATTATGTGTACTTCTATAGTCAATAATAATAGTGAGGGGTGTTTCTTAAAATACCCCTCTATGAGTGGTTACCCTAACATGCCATAACCTACCAAGACATGTTATTATTTTTTAGTATTGTTGGGCTATGACACATTTGTATTAGTTCCATGATTTTGTTTTGATTTTATAGACATAATATTTGAATTAAATTTTAATTATGTATTTAATATATATTATAATCTACCCTACTAGTAATTTTGATGTCATTTTATGATTATATGTGTAGCTAATGAATTGAGCTAGGTTTAGAAGTGGAACATCTCATCTGACATTACAATTTAGTGCATATAGGTTAATGATTGTAATTGAGCTTACAAATGAGATCCCATGTCAATATTATGTATTATAAGGTGTAATAATTTATATTTTGTATTAGTTTATTGATTATTAAATATATATGTAGTTTATTGTGTTTGGGTCTATTATTTGTTTTGTGTTGTCATTATGTTTATTATTGAATAAAAAGGTAGATTTTCTATGTTAAGAATAATTTATATGTTCTAATTTGGACTAAGCATTAAGTGCATGTGAATATTTTATGAACATAAAAAATAATAATCTTATTCCATGATATCATGAGTTTTTTTCATATCTTTTTTAATGTCAACTTGGACTTGGATACCGTTGTTTTAATTACCATGATTAAAATTTTTGATTTTTACAAGTAATGAAGACTTGAACCCTAGCAATTATTGTTAGAAGCCCTTAGGAAGTTAGCCATGGTGTAATTTTAAAAATTAAAATTAACTTGATCATTTTAATTATTATTATTTAAAATATGAATTTTAATCTCTTGTGTTGGACTTCAAATCAAATACCTAATCATGATGATTAGGGTTTCTAGTCATTAGATGTCAAGTTATTTCTAGTAGTAGACTATGTCTCTCCCTTGGAAAAATATGAGTCTTATTTTTGTGGATTATCTGATTTGATCTTATCATGGAGATACTCAATGATGCATGGAAGGTCAAGCTATAACTATTAATTCCAACTATGAATAACCACATAGTTATTCGAGCTAGAACTGTAATCCATGGAGGTATTTTAAAGATTTAAAATATGAAAAAATATTTTATGTGAGAGTCATTGGTAACTGTGGAGATAAAGAGTGAATAATATAAAATATAATAGCTACAAAATAATTAAAAAATGGTATATAAATTTATTGTAAAAATAAGTAGCTTTCTAGGTTTTTGTGGAAAGTATGATTTTCACAATGTGCTTGGGAAATAAACCCTATATGTGAATGATTGAAATAATTAATTATTTTATGATTGTAAAAAGTAATTATTTTTACTTAGATTTACATATTTATCCTTGTATTTATTTCTTATTTCATATTTAAAATTATAGACAAGGAAAACCCATTGATGGGTGAGGTTGTTATAGAGCTACCACACCCTTGGATGGTGTATAAATAAGCTTTGAGGAATTATTCAACTATTCATTTGAATCATAGTTGTGATTAGTATATTTGGATGTATAGTTTTGATGGATTTTTTGTATGATTTATACATTGAATATGAAAATCTCTTGATGTGTGTATTGTGTGTTTATTGGTTAGTAGTTATCATTATTGAGATATGAGTGTTGGTTTACTGTGTGTTTTTGAAAACCTAGTCAATTTGGTTAGATCTTATTCATAAATCTCATTTTTGTTATTGATATTTTATGCCTAGGGTGCACTACATGATGATTTACTCCACTACCCAAATAAAGGATGGGGTGGGTAGGTAACTACTAATGGATGGGCTTATTTTGTCCCTTAAGAGGTTTTATATTCTTTTTATGTTGTGTATGCTTCCAGTTTAATCTCAAATAGATTGTTGCATGTTGGTGTCTATTTTAACTATATGGAGAGGGACACATATATATTAGCCTAACTTATTTAATTTTTTTATAAAAAATAACTTATTTCTTGAATCATTTGGGATTAGAGTTGGATCATGTAGATTTTAACTTGGTATGGTTGCTCTCATTTCAATGTTTGATCTTATTTATTTAAAGAGTTCATATCTTCATGAAAATCAAATGTTACTTATATTGTTTTAATTTATTAAAATTATATCATTATTTTGGTTTATAATTTTATTTTTAGAAAAAACACTTTGTACTCTTTTTAAAATACTCATTTATTTATAAATATATTTTAAATTTAATTACATCCATGTTGTAGATGTTTGTAATTATAAGTTGAAAGTGTTTTTTTATGTTTTTAGAAACCAAAGTTATTTTTTTAAAATATCAAGTACAAACAATAAGCATTAGTGATTAAAAATAGTTAGTAGAGTATCAAAAAAAGATAAATAATATCAAACCAAGAAGCATCCCCCCAAAATTCAAGGTGTTAACATTTTATATTATGAAATAAAAAACTAGCCCCAAATAGGTGGCCCAAGAAAGCAAAAAAGAAACATAACACACACATATCCTACCACCCATAACAAAGGTGGATTTAAATTCTAACAAATATATTAACTCATCATTAGGTTCCCTCTATGATGAGTTGAATCCATGTCAGTGTCCTCATCAAAATCCACATGAACAAGTTACACTACACTACTCAGCTTCAAACTAGATCCAAACTACTCTAAGCCAATAATCAATGGTGAAGTGAAATGATGGACCTTATTCAACAAGGATTTCATGTTATTTGTCCTCACATACTCCAACACCTCATGTAATTTACCAAAAATACCTTTTTTAATGAGTTTATTTGATTTCATAGCAAAGACATTCATATTATCTTCAATTAATTTCCAAACTTTTCTTTGATCCTTAGTGTTGTAGACTAGAGAGGGGAGAGAAGGGGGAAAGAGGTTGAATGGGATCCTTATCATCTTAAAATAGATCAATTTCCAAGTCTATATGAGTAATATATTCCTCAACTTACATGATCACACTAAGATTATTATCCACATCAACATTTTTCACATCCTAAATCATGTCTTTGTTAGAATCTAGCCAACTATCCATACCATTCTTGTCTGATTTCGATGATTTAACCCATTCATGAATTGAGTCATATTCCTAATAAAAATAATAATATTTGATCCACTTTCATTCATGTTTATAAATCCTTACCTCAGTGGCCAAACCATAACAAACTCCCCAGTCTGGGTGGGGACTCAACTTAGGATAACCACTTGAATCAATCAAGAACTTAGACATGATCTTAAGCATCTTGATCCTCAATAACTATTCCAATTATATTTATGGCACCTTCAATTGGAGAAATATCTATACAAAAATAATGTGAATGATGAATTTAATTATGAATTCGATAAGAACCCTAACCTTTGATTAAAAAACCTCTAAGCT
This sequence comes from Torreya grandis, assembly GCA_037957365.1. Lineage (NCBI taxonomy): Eukaryota > Viridiplantae > Streptophyta > Pinopsida > Cupressales > Taxaceae > Torreya > Torreya grandis. The sequence continues at coordinate 3,630,703 of JARHVA010001259.1, forward strand.
CCTTTACTTCCATACACACCACAAAAGTTTAGTTGATAAAACATGCCAAAACTTATGGAATAAGGGTGAACTTTTTTTTGGGAAAAACATAACCAAAATCATTATTTAGCCATCTAATATCATAATAAAAAATAATAGCCCAAAATTTGAGGCAACATTTCTAAATATTAAAAGAATAAGGACAAGAGAAAAAATATGTTCAATAGTTTCATAATCATTACAAAAGGAAAAATAGGGCTGAACAAATACATTCCTAATCAGAACAGTACCAACAACAAGTTTATTATATATCAAAATCCATAAAAAATAGGACTTTTTGAGTTCAATACAGGATGCCCATATAACATCAAACCTAAAGGACTAGGAATAGAGGGGATCACACACATTCTAAATATGATCAAGGGTAAGATAAGGGAATTTGGAAAAAGAGATTTTATTTTATAGCATCTGAGTAGAGAATTCAAAAAGAGGTGGACCCTTTAAATTCACCCTCCTCATCTGTAAAAGAAATATTGATATTCCCCTATAGTACTTTTGTAAGAGAGTATATGTTCTATGATGAGTAGTTTGGTTTTGAAATCTAACTCTAATTTATGACCATGCTTACCAACCATTTTATGAAAAAATATCTATAAAATTACTTGAACCACTCAAAAGTATAACAACCCCTAATGAGTTCAAGAGGCCTTATATTAACATAGGGATTTTGCCAAATGGATATATAACCCTAATAACATGTCCCAAACTAGTTTAAGATATGTTTAACACTAATAAAAGGTTTTATAGTCCCAAGAAGACCAAATAGAATCAAATATTATAAAACCAACAACTTTGACAAAGACAGGATCTAAAAGAAGATCTATAATAATGAACCCTTTCCAATTTATTTTTCCTCTTGGAAAATCATGAAAGATATTATTTCCAACTAAAATTTTCTAGGTATCTTCACCTTTTAATGCTCTAATTATAAATTTAATATCAAGGGTAATGCATTGGATACTTAGATCCTTTAGGCCAAGTCCCCTAAAATGTTTAGGCTTAAAGTAGAATTGCCAAAAAATAATTTTTTTTTATCTCTCACCTTTGTCATTTGACCACATGAAATATATTATAATTATATGTAGTAAATTGATATGATTTTTACTAAAAATCCAACAAAAAACATAATATATGTTGTACAAGGCAAAAACTTTTTCACAAACTTGGATCCTACTAGGTAGGGATAGAAAGTGACCCTGTCATTTTTCTATCCTCTTATTGATGTTAATAAATATCCAATCTAAATGAGATTGAATTAAGGGGTAAGATAAAATTAATACTTAAATATCTATCCAATTGATTAGACCTTTTCCATTCCTATCCAAATGGCACAAACCAATCTAGAGAGGTGTTCTGCTACCCCAACATACAATATTTATGCATAATAACTTTAGATTTAGAAGCAAAATAATAAATATCGAGCCTTGTGATAACTTGGGTTGAGTTGTCATTCTCAAGTTTGAAACAAAGAGTAGTATCATCATAAACAAAACATCAATAAATTCATCTTCATTAGGTAGAAGTATTCCTTTGATTAGAGGACCCACGTCTGAGCATCTTAGAAAATAATGTAGGGATTCGACAACCATCAAAAATAAATAAGGGGCTAGAGGTCAACCTTATCTAATGGACCATTAAAGAGTTAGTGAATTAGTTATCTCCCCATTCACTTTGATAACAATAGAGGCATCTTTGAATACAACATTAACCATTATGATTTTTTTTTTGGAAACTAAAAGCTCTCATAATCTTTTAAATGAACGGCCATTAAATTTTGTCATAGGATTTTCAAAAATCAGTAGAATCATGCCTGCATCTTCTTTAGAATCATGGACCCAATACATTTATTCTCAACTAGTTATAATATTATCTAAAATGTATCTTCCTTCAACAAAACCACTATGGGTTTTATAAATAATAGAGGGAAGGATTGAGGAGATCCTTTTGGCCAATATTTTTGCTAAAATTTTATAGGAGACATTTAAGAGGGTAATTGGTCTCTATTTTTTTACTAGATAGGGGTCCCCTTCCTTAGGTATGAACTTAATAACACTTATTTTTATTTTAAGACCCAAGAAACTTGCATAAATAACTTTTTTATATACCTCAAGACAATAATTGGCCATCCATTCCTTATTATATTTGAATAATTTAGTAGGGAAGCCATCAATACTTAGATATTTGTCATTCTTGAGTGAATCTATAGTCTTTTTAATTTCATCAAGCATGATAACCTCATCTAGGGAATTGGATTTCACCCATGAAACTTTATTTGGGATAAATATATCATAAATATCCATGTTCTACTTAGTAAGAGAATTGGATCCATCATAAAAGAATAGGTTGGAGTAGAATTCAAATAATTCTTCTTTAATAAAATTAGATTCATGAGAAATGTTTCTCTAGAACTCAATACCAAAGATTTTTCTCCTCTAGTTTTTGGTTTTCAAGAACCGAAAGAAAGATTTAGACCCCTTATCACCAAAATTTATCCAAGTCAAAAGGGAATGAATCTATGATCCCCTAGAAAGGTAGCATTTAGATTGTCTAATTTGATGCTTTAGAGAATTAATATCATCTACAAGTTTACCATTATAAGGATCAAGTTGTAGTAAACTTTCATCCTGAATTAGTTTTTCTTGGGTGATCCTAGCTATTTTCCTACAATATTTAACCTTAAACTAACCATAATTTCTTGTAAAATTCTTGTATAATTTCATACTAGAGTTCCACTATACAATGTTATAACTAGATTTGCATGAGATCTTCCCTAAATAATTCTAAGAAGCATTAATATCATCCATACATATATGATTATTTAGGTGAGACACATTAAAATTATAGAGCCATTTGAAATAACTTTTATCAACATCAGTACTCAAGAAGAGTCTAATTTTAATGGGATGGTGGTCAAATATTGTGAAGGGAAAAACATTTACCACATTTCCATTGTTATTTGGGGTCACTTGAAAGGAATATCTATTTATGTAAAATCTATCAAGTCTAGAATATTATCTTTTCTTATTACTTTTATTATTATACCAAGTATACCAAATACATTTTATTTAATTTTTAAATTTATATAATGGGTCAATTATTTTATGCATTCTTTTGAATTTGGAGTAGAAGAAAAAATGATTACCTTTCCAAGACTAAGGATCACCTCCAATTTTATCTTCTTTTTCCTCAACCATGTTAAAGTTTCCTTGAAAGATCTAAGGGACATATTTTAGGTTGGTTTCAAGCCAATTCCATAGATCAGATCTTTCTCTATAATCATTAGGAGCATATATATTACAAATATCAAAGTAGTGATTCTCTTTTTCTATTAAAATCTAGACAACTCTATTAAAGGGAAAGATCCATGGTCAATAATGTACTCCCTTCACTTAGGGTTAACCAATATAGATGCCCCTCATTTACCTCTTTGATGATTGGTATAAAAATGAGCTATATTTGGCTAGATTAAATTAAGCACCAAGGACAATTGGGAGCCCATAACCTTAAATTATTTAAGACACAAACAATCTAACTTATCTCTATAGTGTCTAAATTATCTCACAATGGGTTTTCTATTAGGGGATTCCAAGCCTCTAACATTCCAACTTACAATATTTATAAAAAAAATAGGAGGGGGTAGGTTCATTTAGACTAACTTTGGAGTTTTCCCTCACTATTATAAAATATTTTGAAATGTTATGACACCTTATTTCCTTTTGCTTTCTTCTTAATAGCTGGATCAAGTCTACAAATGCGGTTATCTTTATATTTATTTATGTCAATAAAAGAAACATGTTCATTAGGGATAGAGGCAATGCTAGTATTGAGTCTTTTACCACCTCATTTATGCTTCTTATTTTTTAAAACATTAGGATCCTTGAGGATCAAAGGTATAGCCACCTCATAAGCTATAATAGAGCTAGAGATACTATGTTTCTTATTCTTTAGTGAAATCATCTTGTGGGAGGAATCATCACCTTTTCCCACATGGTTGGAAGAGGGCATGTTGCCAAGGTTAGAAATATTAATAGTGGGATATTTAAATAATATAGCCACATACTCATCTAAGGGAGAATCCTTTTGTCATGAGTTACAATATTCTAATGGAATCATATGCTCAATGAAAGCATCTTTCAAGTCATCAGGCAAGCAATTGTGTAATTCAAGTAAATAAGTCACCATGTCAATAGGGGGTGACAGGGAACTATAAGACTAGGGAGAGCTTTGATTCAAGTCTTTATCTAAATATTTAATAGATGTTGACAAATTTTCCCCTAGTGGCTCCTCAAGGGATGAACAACCTTTGAGAGGTTCATTTTAAAAAATGGGATTTTCAAATACTTTTAGATCATTTTTTGAAAGATAACACATCACACATTATTCCTTATGCAACACCTATCCTTTTTTTTACTATGATAATCTTTCTTGTTAATAAGAAATGGACAATTATTTTTGATATGTCCATCATTTTTACAAAAAAACAAGCACTTAAGCCTCCCAACCCTTTGACAACACCAATATGGGATGCCCCTTTGATTTTGAAGTTAAGGGTGTTAGGTAATACATCTAGAGGTTATAAAGATATTAAAACCCTAACATTCATAAAATATAAATAACTTCTAGTGTCCTTAATTATAAGGACTTCCTCAAGGGGATTCAAATCTTGAGGCAAGCAATTCCAAAGTTGATTAGGAACATTTTCAATATCTTCCCATCTAGGTGTAGTTTTAAAGATAAGGTAAATATAGTCTATATTAGGGTTCCATGGGACCACCTTAAACAAATATTAACCAAAATTCCATAGGGGTTTACTAATGGACTTTTTATGCATATTAGTTTTATTAAATAAAATCATAAAAGCCTCTTTCTAAACCATTCTACAAAAGCTAACATAGATACCCAATTTATTACCCCATATAGAATTAAGACAATTATCAAATGAATTTCTATAAGGGAGAGAGCTTTTATTCAAACATAAAAAAAACTTCTAACATTTTTAACTTAGATTCTTCCTATTCAAGGTCATTATACATAGAAGCATTTAGAAATAGAATCAAACTTTTCCCATTACTGATTTGGGTTTTGTCCCACTCCTACTCTCCATGCTCACCTTCAATGTCATGATTGACAAGGAATTATGTGTCCTCTATATGATTTACCACCTCTTCTTGCTATAAAACCTCACTAAACATATTATTTAGCACTCCAACTACTCCTCCCACCTCAGCCAAAAATGACAAACTATCCTTGAAATTACAATTTTCAGTGGACCTTGGAGGACCAATTGACTCATTAAAACAACCACCTCTTCCCTCATCACACACTCAAGACCATCGTTTTTGACTATTTCCATAAACATATACAATTAATACCATAAACCTCTAAATTCTAAAGGCCATAGGAATGAAAATATAGATGTGGGGGACATGGGTTGGCATTAGGTATACAATGAAAAAGAAACTAAAAACAAAAAACTCACACCATAAACTAATAAACCAAATAAAAAACCACAAGCTCTAAGGTAACAGGACAACCATGGGCACCATAGAAAGAAACATGAAAATAAAGGAAGCAAAGGTAACCAATGTAAGCAATGTAAGATTCCAAGATAAACCTTGGAAAACCATCAATTGAGGATGAATCTTCATATCCCCACTACAAAGATCCAAGCTTATCAACTTTTCCCCCATATTTGGTGTGATTGGTTTTCAAGCCAAAGTTAGTTGTTAAATGAAAGGGGTTATTTATGTTCTTATCTTTTATTTATTGTTATCAAAGTAATACATAACAAATTAATTTTATTGAAACTTGTGAAATTATATTCATAATCCCACCAAAACATATAAATTACATTCCATTACAAACAATATTATGGTGGATAAATGGATTAAAGTAATATTTTTATGTGTCATTGCATTATATGTATAGATTACTCTTGAATTATTATTAAGTCACATAGCTTATTTTGATAATGAAATTGATATACGTATGTATATATCTCATGTTAGATGACTATATCTTTATTTGGAGAATCCAAAATGGTATGATTTAGTTTACTTTCTATGAATATGACTTATTGAAATACATAAAAACATTAATTTATTAGAATGGTTATCACTCTTTTAAGATGGTTAAATTGACTTTAAATGGGGGCTAACAAGTAGTGGTTTTATTATGCAATTTGTGACAAGGTTAGTTCAGTGTTGATTATATTTGGTCATTTAAAATATCATTTAAAAAAAATATTATTTTATTATTTGGAAATTGAATTATATTTGTTTATCCATTCCTAATTTGTATGTAGTATGTATTCATGAAATTTTTAAGGTATTAAATACTATTTCTTATGTTTATAAATGAATTCATTCATAAATGGAATGTAAATTATCTTTATAAAAAAATTCTTACAAAGTAATCTTGTAACTATGGATACATGGGAATAACCAATATTTATATCCACTTATAACATTAATGCGGTGATTTAATAAAGTCTTATATTATTAACATTTATCCATTGTTACACTTCTTGATTATTGAGTTTCATGAGTAGGTTAATTTTGACTAACATAATTATCTATTCTAATGTTTTTATGAACATTAATATTAGCATTATATCGTATATTAACTATTTTTAATTATGATACAAAATATCCACATGATGATGTTGAGGATAGTATTCACGTGGTATGGTTATGATATGGGAAATATATTACCATATGATTTTAATCTAATCTATGTGGTTTGTTAATTCTTTATAGGAGGTTGCTTACCCTATTGTATGGCTATTTATTAGTCTCTATTGTAGTAGGTTAATGAATTTTGAATAATATGATATAAGTATGGTGTTTTATTTCATCCTATTTGGCTATTTTATTATGCATACCTAAACCAAAATTAAAATTTGTTATTAGAGCAATATATGATCCTATTCATGTGAAGAATGAGATTTTTTAGTGGTCTACACCCTTAAAAATGTTAGGACAATTAGGTGTAATGTTAGACTATTATACAAGCACCATTCTCTTTCAAATGTCACATAGGGAAAATAATTTCAATGCAGTTTGCCATGAAGTCTTAATCATCCATGTAGTTTTTCAAATCATGCTCCAGTCTCTAACATATTCTTCATTGTACACTATCCACTATTTATTACTTGGTTCGAATTGAAGTTGATGAATTCAACATACAGCTCTTCGCATTGTAGATCTTACTATAGACTCAAGCCCATCTAAGTCACCACTAGTCCAATTTGTTCTCCACTTAAGACATCTTCCATGTTATGCACCACCACTTTCTAATTCTCTCACCAGTTATTTCACCTTCACCAGTTGATGGTTATCTCTAGACATAGCTACAAGTCCATGTTAATACACTAAGAGGATATCATGATTAGATCTTGGCTTTATCTGGTAGTCAAATTTAAGTAGATATATAGTTAGTATTAAGTAGATATTGATTACAATATAAGAAGATGAGTTGGCAACAATCCATCAGATATTCATAAAATCAACCCAACATGTATTCTATCTAGCATTTTTATCTCAACCTTGTAAAGTTAAATGCATGGCATTTATATTTAGCTACTTATTCATCATCGACTACTACAACAACTTTTCACCATCAATTATATCTCCTACTTTGGTGCTTACATGCATACAACACATCAACATCATTCATTTCCCTATGTACAACCATCCTTTACACTATGGAATTCCAACTTGACATCATGTCTAATTATCTTGAGCACATGAAAATATGAACATTCTATCCAACTTGACATTGTGGCATTGCTATGTCCAAGAATTGGTTTCAACATTGAGATGTATATGGTGATTGTCATTCATAGCCACATAATCAAATATCAATGAATAGTTTTGTGAGGTGAATCTAAAAGAATAAAAATTTGTGCATAAAACTCCTAGGTTTTTATTTGTCATTTAATTTATGGTATATATACTACCTAATTAAAATATGTTAGTTGTCATTAGGTAGTGTTGTCAATGTTTAATAAGAAAGTTGATCTAGAGATGATATTTTGTTTTTTAGTTAAGTTACTATTTTAAATAGTTGGGTAAGTCATTCTCTTAGGTTTGATTCAATAATAAAAAGGGCATCATTTTTTTAGTCATATCCATGTGTTAAATAAATTTCAAAATAAGATGTTATAATTATAGTCCTTCTTTAAAGTCTTAAATTTTTAATAGAGTCCATTTAATTTTCTATGTATTTAGTCATTTTTTATAAAAATTTATTAAACGTCCAAAGTGTCTTTAAGACTTTTATTGTCAAAAGAGTTGAGTTATATAACTATATTTTATTAGTTTTGAGTCCTATGTAGGTAAATGTTACAATCTTGTTTAGGTGACTACTAGGTAAAAAAATTCATATTGTTTGTATAGATGCATTAACGATGGTAACCATCATCCTTTATGGTCTAGGGTCATAATGGAAAAGCTGATGAAAATAAATGACACAAAGAAGAAAAAGGTAGAGAGAAATGAAGAAACCTATAATATATATATATATATATATATATATATATATATATATATATATATATATATATATATATAAGGTGATAAATTAATTACACTCTAATCTTGATATTTCTAGAAAAGGTATGAATATAGTAAACTTTTTTATTAATGATATCTTTGAAAAATTGGCTCAAGAACCATCCAAGCTTACTTTCCACAATAAAAAGTTAGTTAGTAAATCCATAGAAATCTAGTTGTACATCATGTTTTACCATGAGAACTTGCTAAACATGTCATTTCTAAAGGTACCAAGGCTGTCACCAATTTCACCAACTCTTGAGTAAAAAACATCATTGGAGGATGAAGGCACAAGAGGATGGAGGCTATTCAATACTTTCACAAGCCACTAGAGAAGAGGCCACTTCTACTTTAGTGGCACATTTATGTGGTGTGATATTTTCTATGTTGTGTGTTTTCATTTCCGCTATGTGTTTTCCCAAAATAAGAATAGATGATACATGCCTATTTAAAGAGTGTAAAATGTGAACTTTTATCCTTGTATATGCTCTTATAGTATGTTTGTGATGAGGATAAAATAAATACTATAACCTCATGATTTTGTGGTTGGTGGTTAACCACATTAAAAACCTTTTGTAGTTGTGGTTAGTGGCCAACCACACTGAAAACCATTTATAGTTGTGGTTAATGGCTCACGACATTGAAAACCATCTATTGTTGTGGTTGTGGATTTACCACATTAAAAACCTTCATGAGGGATATTGAGTATGGGTCAATTATAGTATAGGGATAAATTCTCCCCACATTCACACTAGGGGAGTAAATGTTGAGGATATCATTCACGTGGTATGGTTATGATATGGGAAATATATTCTCGTATGGTTGTTATCTAATATAGGTGGTTTGTTCCTTCTTTATAAGATGTTGTTTATCCTACTGTATGGCTATTTATTAGCCTCTATTGTTTTAGGTTAATGAATTGTAAATAATATGATATAAATGTGGTGTTTTATTTCATCCTATTTGGCTCTTTTATTATGTAGACCTAAACCAAACTCAACAGATGAAATAATGGCATTCCATTTAATGGTAAAAATATGTTTCAAGTGGCATAGTAACAATATTCAAATAAACTAATTATTGCACCTTATAGATAAATGCTATGCAATGAGTTATAATAAATGGATTAAAATTGAATGCAATTTGTTTATGTATGGCATAATTAATGAATATTACCTCATACAAATGACTATGGAAAATTGATTAAATTTTTTTTCAATGAAATGATTGGTAGATTTTGAGAATAACTTAAGGAGGTAAATAATTTGATTAGATATGTGTGAATAGGATTAAGTGGTTACTTGTTTAAACCCTAGTCACTGAAATGAATATAAGGCATAGTTATGTAAGGGCTTCCAATAATAAATTATCTTATTTATGTAATGAAAATAACATGGAGTTAAATATGTTGATTTATATGATTTATTCATGATTTAATCCTTTAATCATGATAGTTTCCATTATCTTTAACCATGAAATATTTATTTATTTAATTGTATTAAGTTGATTGCACACTTGCACTTATTTTTTTAGCATATGATTATAAGAAAGTAATTATAATCTATGTGTTATGAATTAATAATACATCCAACCTCATTATGAGCATGGAGCGCATATATATTTTGGATTTATTTCCTTCTAATACTATTTTGGGAATATTTTATAATTGTATATTATTGGGCATGGGGTTTTACATAAAATTAAGGATAATACTCTTCATATGCCAAATCCTCTAAAACATTATCCCAACTAATGTGAAATTAGATATTTATCCATAAGGGTTTATGAGTATTATTTTTTATTTGTGCTCTTGTCAAATAAAGAAAGGTTTGTGTGAAGTATAAGATCCATTCTAGTAACACTTATTAGAATGTGTATAAGACACTTATACTTGGTTCAAATTTTATTTTACTAACTTATACCTAGATAGATTGCAATAAATGTCTCTTATTTTAAAACACATGTTGGAATTGGTTATCATAACCATGAAATTCAATTTTTTTTTGGTTTGAATTTTTGGGTTTATGACATGTGGTATCAGAGCATGGTTCAACTCTAGGGATATTTAGGAGAGAAAAAAATTATATATTGGTTGAATTTGTGTTTAATTTATCTTATGATGATGAGGACTAGAACCAACATAAATATTAAAAATGCTAAAAAATATCTTGTTGAAAATCAAGATCAAAGTGAGCAGGATAATAATGATGCTCATGATGATAATAATAGACTCAATGTTGAGAATGATCATAACCTTCATAAAAAATCCAAAATTTTCCCTTATGATTTGATTATTGTTTTAAATTAAATATTTGGTGTACTTCATAACATCCAAGTGTAAATATAAGGATAGGGTCAAAGGTTGAACCATATATAAAATATGTAGGAGAATGAGTAATAAGAAGAGTAAAGATAAGTACCATAGGATGAGAATCCAAGGAAAAATAATGTTGTGGATCCCATCAACAAGGAACTCAAAAATATTCTTCCTCCTATGTTTTTTGGTGGAAACATTGGGGGATGAAAGTAAGGAATGTCTAATTATCTTGCATAAATATTTCACTCTATACAATATGAGTCTAATGTTAAATATCATATATGAGTCTACCAATTGGTGAGTGATGATGCTCTATGGTGGAATCATTTCAGTGATCATAAGATTTATGACCCGATGACTATCTCATCATAAAATTTTGAGAGATAGTTCATAAAGAGATACTTGAAATGTATTTTAAAGGAATAGAAAATTATGGAATTATATATATTAAATTAGAGGATAATGTCTGTATTGGAGTACAAGAACAAGTTTCTCAGTCACCTACATCATATGAATGACATGCATGTTGGAGAGACTAAAATTAATAGATTCAAGTTAGGATTGAATGAAGTGATTATGAATGATGTATACATGAAAAACCATCATACTTTAGATATTACCCTATAATCAACACATTGTGATAAAGAAAAATAAGTCTTACCAGAAGGTAAGATAAGACTACCAGATAACACGTTGTAGACTAAGAATCAATTCTTCTTGTAAATAAATTTTTAGGAAGTATGATTAGAGAATTTTTTTTGGTAAGAATAAAAATTATATAGGAAACTTTCATAATAACAAAAAAATTCATAAATTTTGATCTTTGTGAAGAAGAACAATGTAAATGGTAATCAACAATAAGATTCTTTATGTGGCCTAGCCATAGGAAATAATATTATACCTTTAACTCAAAACATATTATGACATGTTATTAGTGAATTGATAATCATTAATATAATGATTAACCTTAGTATCAAGGTAATAAACTCCAAAATCATAGATTTTATATTGTCATGGATAACATAAATGCAAACCTTCAGTCTATGCCTATTGAAACTAGAGGTAGAATTTTTGGTTTTCCCTTAAATATTTTGATTGGTGTAGGGGATACTAATAGTTTAATTTCACCTACTAATATATTAAACTATAAAACTATACCCTATAGACTAAGATAAAGATGGGAGATAGATTTCAACATTGGTAAAATGTTGGTTGTTTCTAAGTGTTTATAATAGGTTGAACTTGACTTAGAGTCTTTAAAACACATGTAAATATGTTTCTATCACCTTTTAGATCTTATGACCTGATACTAGGAGTGGGTTAGTTATAGAAACATTAACCAAATATTTATTTAGTTAATAAAATAATCAAATGTCTTGGAAAGGATGATAATCCCATAGAAATCCAAGGTAACATTAACCAATCATCCAAAAATATTTTTTCAACCTTGTAGCTAAAACTAACATTAATAAATGGGTGTAAACTTTATACTATTAAAATAAATAATGTTTTTGAAGAAAAAGGATCTAACCTATAATACTATCCTACCTTTAGATTTTGAGGATTTATTTCTTAAAGAGTTACTAGGATTACCTCCTAAGAGGGAATTTTACTTTGTAATTAACATTATACCTAGATCTACATTCATATCTAAGGCTCCATAACGAATGAATGTTGTTTATCTAAGAGAGATAAAGGTTCAAATACAAGAGATGATGAGAAAAAGGATGATTAGGTCAATTTTGTCACCTTGAGAATCCTTAGTTATATTTTTAAAGAAGAATAATGGTATAGTTAAGCTTTGCATTAATTATCATATGCTAAATAAATTCGCCATTGAAAATAAGTACCCCAATCCAAAGATTGATGATTTATTTGATCAAATGAGAGATGAAGTTGTATTATATAAGATATATATTAATTTTGGGTATCACCAACTTTGTATGAAATAATAATATGTGCATAAAACTACTTTTATAACTAGGTATGGGAATTATGAGTTCATAGTTATGCCCTTTGGCCTAACAAATTCACTTGTTGCCTTTATGAACATTATGAACAATGTTTTTAGATATTTTCTTGATCAATTTATGTTTTTTTATTGGATTACGTACTAATTTACACTAATAATGACCAAGAACATGAATGACATGTACAAATGGATTTGAAAAGACTAAGACAACATAGGTTGCATAGTAAACTTTAAAAATGCTCCTTTTATCAAAGTGAAATCAACTAATTAGGGAATGTGATTTACAACAAAGGTATTATAGTGGATCCTATAAATATTTTATCTATTAATGGGTGGCCAACTCCTAAGAATGTATAATAAGTGTGCAACTTTTTGGGCTAGCTAGTTATTACCAAAGGTTTATATAACAGTTTTCAAGAATTGTTAATCTTATTATTTCCTTGCATAAAAAAGGAAAGAAATTTGTATGCACCTAAAAATTTTAATCTAATTTCCAAAATATGAAATTAATTCTAATTAAAACACCTATTCTAGTCATTCTTGGTCCAAATGGGATCTTTGAAATATGGGTTGATGCTTATAAAGTAGGCATCAAAGTTGTGTTGACTTAATAATTCAAGGTGTTTGTTTATGAATATTGAAATATTAAACACATGAACATAAATATATGACCCAAAACATTAATTTAGCATTTTTAATCTATGCACTTAGGCTATGGAAGCATTTTCTACTTGTGAAGCATTTCAAAATAAAATATGACCATGTAAATCTTGTATCTTAGGATTATTTGAATGTAATATAAATAATGTGGTTAGAGTTCATTATTAGTATTGATACAAATACTAATTATGTAAAAGGAAAATAAATTATAGTGGTTAATGCTCTAAATATGAGAACCTACATTGCTTCTATTTATATCATGATATTTAATTTTAGAAGTTATATTTTAATACAATAGGAATTGATCTAGAGTACACAAAATTTTACTCTAACTTGTCAAAAGGAAAAGCAAAAAAATTATGTTTTTGAATTTCTTATGGACTCAAATGGGCTTCTATGACATAAAGGAGGAATTTACATTATTGATTTAAGGAATCTAAGAAAACAAATTTTGAATGAAGTGCAATTTTCATCTCATTTTTCTCATTTAGGCGTCAAAAAATGACACATGAAATAAAAAGGCTTTAATTTCGGTATGGCTTAAATAAGGATGTAGTTGCCTTTATAGAAATGTTTTTTTAATTTCATCATGTTAAGGCTGAACATTTCCATTTGGGGGGATTGTTATACCCTCTTTAAATTCCTTAAAGGAAGTGGCTTGTGATTTCAGTGAATTATATCTCATGACTACCTAAATATCAAGGTAGACATGATAGAATTATGCTTGTAATTGATAAATTAATAAAATTTACTCATTTCATGGAAACAAATATGATGAATGATGTTTTCATCCCCATAAAAAGGTTCATGAAGGAGGTAATTTGCCTTCACAGTGTGTCATAAGTGATTATCTCTGATAAAAATAGTTTTCACTTCTAGATTTTGGTAGACCTCAATGGATACATTTGGAACTAAACTAAATTTATTTTAAACATATCATATTGAAGTATATGTCCAAACTAAATGGTTGAATCTTATAGTTAAATACATGTTGAGAATGTATGTGATGAATCAATAGTACTAGTGGGAAGACTACCTTTACTTGGTGGAATTTGCTTATAACAATACTTATCATTATATAATTAAGATGAAACATTTTAAGCCATTTATGTGTAAAATTGAATAAACCCATTGGGATGTGAAAGTTTGGAAGCTAAGTTTTTTCAAGCCCCAAAACCTTTAAATATTTTGATGAACAAATGGGTGTTATTCATCAAAGATTAAAGGTTACCTATGATTGGAAAAAAATTGTGCCAATTTAAAAAGGTTACCTAAATATTTTGAAGTGTTAGAAAAAAATTATTAATATTCAGACCTCAAAAAATTTCCATCAAGTTTGGAAAAGCATCCAAACTAGCTCCATGTTTTATCACTCCTTTCGACATAGTGGAAAATATTAGCATAGTGGCTTATTGTCTAGATAATCCTCCTCTATATAATCTACATGATGTTTTTTATGTTGCACTGTTAATAAAATATGTTTCTAACCCATCTCACTTTTTAAACTATAATAATATCTAAGTGGTAGATAAAGAAGTAATTCAACTGGAACCCATCAATATTTTGGCTTGTCATAACATTATCATTTGACACATATATTTATAGTAAGTATTATTATAATTAGATAAAAGGGGTGAAGGAAGTACCACATGAGAAGATGAAAATATTTTATGGAAACACAATCCTCACTTATTTAATTAGGTCCTAAGACAATGACTTATTTTAGGGGGGTGGATGTCACAACCCACCAAGACATGCTATTATATTTCAATATTATTTTGATGTATTGTTGGACTATAAGACATTTGTATTAGTTTCATGATTACATTGGAATGATAAATACATATTATTTAAATTATAATTCAGTTATATATTTAATTTATATTGAAATCTTATGTACTGGTACTATAGATGTTATTTGATGATTGTATTGTGATTGACTGATTGGACTATTTTTAGAAGGTGAACAACCCATACAACATTGTAGATTAATGCATATAGGTAAATGATTGAAATAAATTTTATTAATGATATCTCATTTCATGGTTTCATCTTGTACTATGGACCTATTTTTATAGTGCATTATTTTCTTGATGATTGATAGTATGTGTAGTCGATTATGCTTAGGCACATTGTTTGTTTTTTATTGTGATTATATTTATTGATAAATCAATAAGTAGATTGTCTATATTATGAATAATTATTATGTTTTGATATAATATTAGCCTTGATTTCATGAGATTTATGTAATAAATTATAAAATATGAACCTTGTTCTAAGATATCATGTTTTGTTTGAAAAGGTTGTTCAACGTCAATTTGGACCTTGATATCATTGTTTTGATTACCATGACTAAAAAGGTTCATTTCTACAAGTCATGAAGACTTAAACCATATAAATTATTGTTATAATTCCTTAGGACTTTGGACATTGTGTAATTTTAAAAATTCTCTTGGAATTTAGTATGGTAATTATTATTATTTTTGAAAATGTGCATTAGAAGCACTTATGTTTGACTTGGAATAAAATACATAACTATGATGAATAGGGTTTCCATTTAATCATTGAATGGTATGTTGTTTCTCAAAGTGGACTATGAGTCTCTATTTATAGACTATGAATCCATTTTTGGTGGATTTTATGAGTCAACCTCAACATGGAGAGACTCAATGATGAATGTAAAGTAGAATTGGAACTTTTAGTTCCAGATAAAAATAACTAGGTAATTTTTTATGCTAGAACTACAATTTGTGGAAGGATTTTAAAGGATTAAAATTTGGATGAATATTTTGTGTGAGGTTCATTGGAAAGTGTAGAGAGAAATTGTGGAGAATAAATACTAGAATGACTATAAAATAAAACATGGCATAGAAGTTTCTTGTTTAAACAAGTACCTTTCTATGTTTTCATGGAAAACCTAATTTGTATAATGTGCTTCATAAATAAACCATGTAGGGTGATTTTGTTTCATAAAGTTATTATGTTCAATTAGATTCACGTATTTACCCTTGGATTTATTATTTTTTTTCATATGCAAACTCATGCCCAAGGAAATCCCATTGATGGGTAAGCTTGTTATAGAGGTATCATGCCCTTAGATGGTGTATATACAAGCTTTAATGAATTATTTAACTATTCATTTGAATAATGAATTTGCTTAGTGTATTTGGATATATAGTTTTATTAGATTTTGTGTATTATTTTTCACTATTTATTATGAAAATATCTTGATGTACAAATTATGTGTTTATTAGTTAGTAGTTGTGATTATTAAGTTATGAATGGTGGTTGACTATGTCATGGAAACCCTAGTCAATATGGTAGGATCTCATTCATAAATCTCATTTTTATCATTGATTTGTTTATATTAATCACACTATTAGGTGACCAATTCTACTCCTTAAATGATGGATGGGGTGGGTATGGAACCAATAATGGATGGGCCATTTTTTTCCCTAAGAGGTTTTATATTATTCATATGCTGAGTGTGATTCCAATTTAATCTTGGATGAACTATTACATGTTGGTGGCTACATATTAGTGCAACTTGAATAGGTTTTAACTAACTTGAGAATTATTTATAAATATTTTATAATAAATTCTTGAATTTTGTATAAAGAATAACTTTTTTAGTGTGAACCCTTTGGGATTATAGATGGATTTAGTCATGTAGATTTGAAATTGGCATAATTGTTCTCATTTTTATGTTTTATCTAAGTGGATTAAAGAGTTCATATATTCATGTAAATTGAATGTTAATTATATTTTTAACTTAGTAGAATGATATATATATATATATATATATATATATATTTCATGGTTTTAGTTTTGATGTAGGAACATCCAAAGGTTCATGGATTCTTGCATCAACCAAAAATAGAGTGGCATGTGACATGTGTTCATGTAGTCTTGTTTTTGTGTTTTTCATTTTTGGAATGGTGAAGATGATCCGAATGAATATCAATACTCCTACACTTTAGTAGAATCAATAACATCACATAAATATTATTTTTAGATAGATACATGGTTCTAATCAGGTTGGTTGAGTATCTCAACATTTGGTATAATCTAAGACATCATTACATGCATTGAAGTGATAAAATAGATATGTTGTGGGGAAAAATATAAAATTTTATTAAGATATTTCCTATACACAAATCTGACTACATATTTGGATTCCTCCCAAAGAGTAGTGTAATAAAAAACACATCCCAATATGATTCCATATACTTAAGCTATGGCCTCTGAGGGTTGAAAATTTTTAATAGTGACAAAAGTGATAGTCTACATATGGTGATGGTTTCTAAACTATCAAAAATGATTATGCCACTATCAGGGGAAGTTTTGCAACCTATGGTGGTTTTTGCATGCAAAAAGGGGCAATTTTATCTTCAATGAAGTTAAAATAAAAGTAATGACCTAGAAAGATGAATGGATATATTTGGATCATTTATAAGGGGATAAGGAATTTGAATAGATATGGGGGAGGCATAAAATATGAGTAAATATTCATAATTTTTAAGTAGAGTGAGTTACATCACTCAAAGAGATATCCAATTCAGAAGGAGATAATTCTAAGGAAGAAAAGAGGGATTTGAATGTGAACCAGTTCATTAGAGACTATATATGCAATTTATTCTTCATGTTTATGGTTTAATAAACATGTGGAGACATGTGTGAGAGTGTGAGATAATGTTCATTAATTATTTCTAGCATGTTATTGAGCTTAATAAATATAGTGTTGATTTGTGTCAAGTTTAGTTCTGTGTTCAAGTGTGTTCATGGGAGATTTTGAGTGTTCTAGCCATGCATCATAGAGGTAAAGTCAGTCCTTATGTGAAATCCCTCTCTTTTTATTGCATCATTTGGTATTATAGAAAAGTATTTCCTTTAAGGTTTGACTTTTTTGGGGTTATTATATTATTTAGTTATAGGCTATGTAAGAGAAGTCTACTTGAGCTTTTTACAAATTGTGAAAGATAATCTTCCATAGGTGAGAGTATGAGATTTTTTTAGGTGTGAGATAAGTATTGTAAGTTGAGAGGAAGTGTGAGAGGATATTTTTTGAGTCTATTTTAGGTTAATAAAAATAATTTTGATTGTTGAAGAATATCACTATAGGTATAACACTTGGTTTATATGTTAAATGGAGTCTAAGTAATATTATACATGATGGAATATGCATAACGTGAATATTTTGTTTTTATAAGTGAATAATAAATAATTTTGGATTTGTTTTTATCCTTAGAAGTAAAGCTAGATGTCCCAGAGAAAGGACCAATTAGAAGGGAAAAAATACTAGCAAAGGTCAAGATGAAGGAAAGAGGTAAGCCCACTAACAATATATTTTTTTTATGTGGTAAAGAGAGACAAAATGTGCTCATGAATAAGATAGTGGATTTATAGTTGTTTAAAGAGGATAATATTGAAATCATCATGAGGGTTAAGGTTGTAATTAAGAGAATATGTGGAGTTACAACTGATTATTAGAGAGTTATCGAAGAGATGAGACAAGGAAAATGAAAGAAGAAGGTGAGAAGTTAGGATCATATGGTTTCCAAGTTGATGGGTCATGTTGTGAAATGAATAAGTCAAGTAGATTGGTTAAAAAGGATTCTTTAGTTGAGGTTTGAGGGAAAATATAAGAACAAGAATAATATTTCCAAGAAAGGAAATATGATAGGGAATTTTTCATGTGAGTATCTCAAAGCTATTATAATTAATATCAAGGAGAAAGATGTGAGTAAGGATAATAAGGTTGTTTTGAAAGAGAACAAGAGAGTGAGGTTCCTATGTGAGAATACCAAATCTATTTTTAAGAATATAAATGAAGAATAAGTTTGTGAACATCCCATAGGGGAATAATTACTAATGGAGGATGTACATGTAATTTTTATTTAATAGTAAGAAGTATGCCCATTGTTTGATTATGGTAAGGAGTTTGTTTCAACCCATAAGTGGGAATATTCAAAATTTTCCTTGTTAAATGAAGATAATGAATTTTTATTGTCTTTTTTGGATAGTATAAGGGTTGAGGAAAACTAAGGAATGATACATATTTCCATGAAGTAAATAATAGAGGTGAAATAAGATATTAACCATGAGGAATTTCATGTTTCCATGAAGGAAACAATGGAGATAGATGAAGTGAAAGATAATGCACATGAGGATATTATATTTGAATTAAAACCATGTGAAGGGGAAGGAAATATAAATAAGAATGAGTATAGGACAACCAAAAATGTTTCTAAGAATATGCCTTTAGAATCCCATCATGTGAGTGGAATCCATGAGAAGCATGAAAAAAATTAAAGAGAGTTGGAAATCATGTCTATGAGGCATGATGAATATGTTAAAGAAGTTATTTTGGGAACTCTTGATTCCCTTAATGTGTTTGTTTAATGTTACAATAAATATATGGAAAATATGGAAAAAAAGATAAAGTGTGGTTCAGTAAAACATGCTCATATGTATAAGAATCAAAGTGAATAAGTGTTACAAGAGTATAGTATGGTAGTGGTGGATGAATAATTGGTTAGTAAGGAGATACATCAATATAGGATTGTCTTCAAGTCATCATGTATACAAGAGAGAGTGGGAAAGTGATAGTATAATAATTTTATCAAGAGGATATACAAGATGGATTTAACTTTAAAAATTTGGAGGTGGGAGAGAAGACTCTCACAAAAGTAAATGAGATGGAATGGTGATAATAATAAGACTTTCTCAGTATGACAATAGTGGATAGAGAGGGATATGCATAAAAAATGCATATTGAGAGATGGATATAGGGTATAATGGTGAAAGTCAAATTTTAGATCTTGATAATAGATATTTGTCCAATGATCATTTGGACAAGGAGGATGAATAATGCCACTTATGTGGCATAAAAATAAGTAAATATATTCATATGGTGGAATTTTTCTATAAATATAAATTAATAATGGAGGTGGTGTTCAACATATGGGATTAGACCATATAGGTCTTTTATAAGAGACTCTTATGGGTCAAGGGATGCATTTTCTCATATGGACAAGGAAACTACAAGGTTATTTACACATGACATGGTTATGGTGAAGAAAGGAGATATAAATTAGCCTAGAGATGATATGAAGAGGATAAAAATGAAATAATGTAAGGATGTGATGGACCAGTTAAGTTATTTATCATCCCAATAATTTGTATAATATTATGATATTTTGTCATAGATATATATATGGAATATGATGTTACAATAGAGGTGGAGGATATATTTTCACATAGAAATAAGGAGTGCCTAAGATAAGGAGATGAAGACTATCGTAGAAGTAGTATTAAAGGCTATGGGCAATCATTTAGATTCCCAAATGTATGTTTATTTTAATAAGGTAATATTGGAGATGAGAAAAGAGTTAAGAATATATTGATGTGAATGGTTCAAATATAGTGAATGTTGGAGCAATGATGATGGTGAAGGTGGTCAACCAAAGGTGGGTTTTAGCCCATAAGAGGATGGAGATAAAAGAAGATAATAATTTGGTAGAGGTGGATGGAAAATGGTGGGTATAATAATACAAAGGATAAATGGAAGAGTAGAGGTAACAAAAGAATAAAGGTTTTAAAGAAAACAAGGATCTAGAAGTGGAAGAGAAAGAGTGACAATCAATAGAAATGCTTGGTGTGTTGGAAGGGAACACCATGGTCATTGTAATTTATGGTTGAAAGAGTAATTTTACTAATTATTCCATCCACATGAGTAGGATTTAAAATTTTAAAATCATTGGGTGTATAATTAAAGAACATCCAAGGGTTCATATAATATTGCATCAACCAAAAATAGAGTGGTGTGTGTTTGTGGTCTTGTTTGTTTTTTTTCATTATAATCATAGTGAAGATGATCCAAATAAATATCAATAATCATAAGCTTTAGTGGAATCAATCACATTATATAAGGATTAATTTTTGATAGACAAATGGTTTAAATCAAGTTACTTGATTCTCTCAAACTTTGGTACAATCTAGCATAGCATTGCATGCATTGAATGGATAAAATAGATAGGTTGTGGTTAAAAGGATTAATATGAATTAATGTATTACCTAAACCAAAATATGATTGCATTTTTTATTCCTCTCAAATATTAGCACTATTTCAAAAAACACAATCATCTCAATCTAATTCTATTTGCACAGGTTATGGCCTCTAGAAGTTGGCAGTTTTTCATAGTGACAAAACTGTTAGTTTTCATATGGTAGTGGTTTCAAAACTATTAGAAGTGGTTAATAAAATATAAAGGGTGGTTTTGAAACTAACATAAATTTTGAAATATAAAAAGGGTTTGTTCCATCTTAAATGAATTTTTTAAAAAACTAACAACCAATAAATACTGATGGATAGATTTGGAGCATTTATAAGGAGATAAGGAAGGTGAAGATACATGGGGAAAGGCATAAAAACATTATGAAAGATTCATAATTTTGCATAGTATTGAGTTATATCACTCAAATAGATATCTAAGTGATAAGGAAAGAACTCCAAGGAAGAAAATATGGAGCTAAAGGTGAACCAATTGATTAGATACCATATATGTAAGTTCTTATTCATGTTTATGTTTCAATAATCTTGTAGAGGCATGCATGAGAGTGTGAGAGAGCATGCATAAATTATTTGTAACATGTTTTTAAGTTCAATAAAGATAGTGTTTTGATTATTGTCAAGTTAATTTGTGTGATTAAGTATGTCCATAGAAGAATTTGAGAGTTTTATCCATGCATCATAGAGGTAAAGGCAATCCTTAATTAGATTTCCTCTCTTTTATTTATATCAAGTTTGATGCAAAACCTTTGTACTCTTTTGTAAAGACTTGTTTATTTATACTTATTATTTACATGTAATTACATCCATGTTGTAGATGCTTATGTAATTCTAATTTTAAAGTGATTTTAAATGTTTTAAGAAGCCATATCTAGTTATTAAATCAAAGGGTCTATTGATGTTCTTGTTTTTTGTTCAATATTATCAAAGAAAGACTTAGAAAAATAAGTCGATTGAAACTTGTGAAATTCTATTTATAATTCCACCAAAGAATATAAAATACATTCCATTATGAATAGTATTATATTGGATAAATGGTTTAAGGTAATCTATTTATGTGTCATTGCATTTAATGTATATATTACACTTGAAAATCTTGTTAAGTCAAGTAGATTCTTTTGAGAATGAAATTGATATATGGCTATAGTTATCTCTTGTTATATGATAATTTTTTTTTGGAGAATGTAAAATGATATATGGATATAGTTTATAATTCAATAGTATGATATTTAGTTTACTTTATTTGAATATGAATTATTGAAATAATTAAATATGTTAATTTATTAGAATGGTTTTTACTCATTTAATATGAATTAATTGTCTCTAAATGGGGGATGACAGCTAGTGTTTTGATTATGTTATTTGTGACAAGGTTAGTTATGTGTTAATTGTCTTTGGTTATTTACAATCTAATTTCAAAAAGAAGGAAATTATTTTATTATTATTTTCTTGAAGTATATTTATTTAAACATTCCCAATTTAGAATCGTCATGACGACTGATGGAGAGTAATAATCTAAGTTTTGACCTAGAGGTATTAGTTAATGATAGTACAAGGGTCAAATGAACTTCATCTATTATTATCTATAAATTATTATATATTTATGAATAGTTTTAGTAATTGTTACAATAATAAACCTTCTTTTCAATAAACTTTCATGATTATTTTTAAGGATTTAATATACATTATGTATTCAATAATTTTTTAAGGTATTAAATACTATTATTTATGTTTATAGATTTATTCATTCATAAATGGAAATAATTTGTCCCTATTAAGTTGTTCTTCCAAAGGAACCTTGTAATGATGGATAGATGGTAATAATTGGGATTTCTATCCACATAACATTCATGTGGTGATTTAATAGAATCTTATATTATTAAAATCTATTTGATGTTACACTTCTTGATTGTCAAGTTTCATGAATATGTTAATTTTCACTAACATAGTTATCTATTCTCATAATTTGATGAATATTTTTAGTCAAATTAAATCATATATTAACTTTTTTTGAAGTATGTTATGGAATAACCATGTGGTGAAATAGTTTCCTTCCATTTGGTGGTAAAAACCTATTTCAAGAGACATGGTATAAATATTCAAACAAATTTATTTCTTGCATCTTATGAATAAATATTATGTGATGAGTTGTAAATAATGGATTAAATTTGAATGAATTTTGGTTATGGATTATGGAATTAATGACTATTTACTCATACAAATGAATGCAGTAAATTGATTAAATTGTTTTGAAAAGGAATGCTTGGTAGATTTTGAGAATAAATTAAAGAGGAAAATAAGTTAATTAGATATATGGTAACTAGGATTAATGGTCACTTGTTGAAAATCTATTCATTTAAATTAATATAGAGATAAGGTATTCCAATAACAAATTCTCTTATTTGTGGAGCAACACTAACATTGAGTTCAAAATATTCATTTATAAGCTTTATTCATGACTATTTTTTTTAATCATGATAGTTTACATTATATTTAACAATGAGATATTTAACTTATATGAAGCTAATTACATAATTGTACTTGTTTTTTTAACATATGATTATAATAATGTAATTCTAGTTGCCATGTTATGAAGTAATAATATATCTAACCTCATTATAAGCATGGAACAAACCTATCCTTTGGATCTAATGGTATTTTGGGAATATTTTATAAATCATATATTCTTGGGCACAGGTATCATGTCTTATTTTAGTGGTGAATATTTATTAATCTATGAATATTCTATTTTTCAAAGTCAAAATTTAATGATTTTATGGGGTAGATGACAGATCAAAATTGCTTAAATTTTAGGGTTGACATTAATTTTGAGGGTAGGTTCACCTATATTTTAATATAAATTTCCTCATATAAATTTAATTCATCAATACCTCGAAATCCAATTCAAAGGCATTTTCCACATACCATCAAATGACAACAACCTTAAAATTTCACACACCATTGAACATGAAACTACTACAACCTACCATTAGGTGATAATAATTTTTTTTCTAGGAAATAGTACAACTGCAAGGAATCATCAAGAAATTTTAGGAAATTTTTTGATGGTTTGTATTTAAAAAACCTTGGTTACAACAAAGGTCTTCAAGAATCAACAAAAAGGTATGCACTTATGAGGTGTGATTATAAATTTTATAGACATATAATGAGATATGGGTGAATGTATACATTGAGTGGGAAGTCATTTTCATGTTGTCATCATGCTTTTACATCATGCAGATGGCCATCTATATGGTGAAAATATGCATCTAAATAATACAAAAGAATGTCTACATCATGAAAGTGGTTATTCAAACCATGTAAAAAATTATTTGCATGATGAAAATACATGCTAGCTACTAGATGTTAATGGTAAAAAATAATTGGGTTATACTTATATGATTCACAATGTTTCATCACATGATTCACCTAAATAACTATACACCTTCTATATTGATTTACCACCATTATGAATTAGATTCATCTATAAACCTCTAAGGATTTTTTAATATAGCCCACTAAAATTTTATTTGATGGTTATTTACATAAAATGAAGGATAATACTCTTCATATAAAAAATCCTCAAAAAGGTTATCACAACTAATGTGATATTATAATTTTTTTCATAATGGTTTATGAGCATTATTTGTTATTTATGTGCTTGTAAAATAAATAAATATTCATGAAGTATAAGGTCCATTATGGTAAAACTTGTTATAATGTGAATAAGACATTCATACATAGTTTTTATTATATTTTTTTGACTTATTCTTGGATATATTATAATCAATGTCTCTCTTATTTTTACACACATGTTGGAATTTTTTTATCATAACCATGAAATTCAATGTTTTGTTGGTTTGAATTTTTGGGATTATGACACAACCAAGGTATGAATAAAAATTATAGGGTGTGAATACATGGTGTTAGTATATTCAAATTTAGGTTATTAATCATGTAAATCTTGAGTATATTCTCATTATTTAACATCTGGTTGTGAATTGACATCTAAAAAATACAACTTATATGTAGTGCACTTGTGTCCTTAGGATATTTTGTCATCACAATTATAACATGTCCTTTTTTCATGATGAAAAAACATTTATAACTATATAATTCATTTAATGAGGGTGAATTTTCAATAAGTATTTTTAAATTTCCATGATGTTCTAGATGTCTTTAAATAACCAAAATTTTAAGATCAATAATGTGAGGTGATTTTATATTCCACATGATTGGTCAATCATAATGCTTCCATAATATTATTTGGTTTAAACATATTTAACTATGAAAAAAACAAAAATTTGAACCCACTAAGGAAAAAAAATATTAATTTATCCTTTTATATTGGTTAGCCAAATTTTCAAATTTAGTTTGACACTCATGAACCCTTCTAGTTAGCCTTAGTTTGTTGAGGGATCATATGAAATCATCATATGCATTAGGACCAAAAAAGAACTTTAAATTATAATACAAATTAGGTTATACATCAGATTTTTGATACCACTAGTACCATTTTATAACTTCCTTATTTAAGTGAAATGATGTGATGGGTACCTTAACTACCTCAAATTTATTATGCAAGTTGAAATATTATTCAAGATATTAAATACAATGGGTTGGTTCTATAACATTAATTTTTTTAAATCATAATTTAGGTCCATGTGTTTTGGTTCAATCTATAAATCCACCTTTATTGTTTTATTCACCACTAACTATATTGGATACCATGTTCTTTTTTATATTGATTTCGTGTAATTTCCAATTCAACTCCATAAGTCAAGAGTAAATGTGAGATTGGAATTTAAATCAAAGTTTCTCAATGTTTTTTTTCATGTCTTAGCTTCCTAAATGGGTTAAAACCATTAATTATAGGGCTCTAATAGTTACCAATAATTATTTTTAAAATTTTATGTTAAAATTATCGATTCGATGAGATGATCATAATGGTATAATTTTCACAAGGGTGAAAAAATATATTTTTTTGGGTTGTAAGTGAAAAACAGTTTTGTATTGGCTTTTTTTCTAAAAATATGAAATAACCATAAAAATTATCATCTTGATGAGAAATAATAATTTTGTATACACCCAATTGGGAAAAATGGTTCATTTTTACTTTTCTAATGGCTATCTACTAAAATTAGTTTAGGTAACAATTTTAAAACATTATAACACTTTTAAATACTACAACAATTTTATATAACCATTCTAAAATATTCTACCCTTATGGTTGTTTTATTTACCAAATTGTTTTCATCTAGAGTAATGCAATATTATTTTTTTACTATTGACTATTTTCATGAAATCAAAATTAGATATATGCCTATAAAAATTATAGAGTTACATGGAAGGATAGTATAGGGTGTGTTTAGGTTATGAGATTTAAATATACTAATCCCTTTCATAAATTAATTTTGGATAATATTTTAAATCACCAACTATGCTGAATAACCATTTGGTATCCCACTATCTTATTTTTTTGGTATGGTGAAATTAACTTCATAGGGCTAACCACTTACTAGTGCATAAAAAAAAAACAAATTCTTAAAGGAATCATATGGCTATGTTTTGAAAAAACCTAAGTAGTAGTCCTATATACCCCAAGTTAGTTAAAAGAATCATGACCATATACAACATTTTATAATGAATTACATATTGAGGTATCACCCCTTACTCAAATAAATTATATAAAAATGAATAACCACTTAGCTTCAAACACAACTTTTTATTAGTTTTAAAATTACCAGAACATAATTTATAACTTGATGAAAGAAGATAAAAGAGAGAAATTTTTTTGAAATAAACTTAGTGTTGCCACCTTGTTTCCATTTTATGATCCCCAATATCCAAATTGGGAAAGGTGAGAGCATACAATGGACATAATTAGATAACCCTAAACCACTAAAATTTCTATAGAAAAATTCCCTATATATGATAGATAATGTTATGATCCTTCCTATAATAGATTAGAAAAATAGTGAAAATATATGAAATAATAGTGAAAATGAATGGAAAAAGACTATATTGTATAAAAATGGAGAATAACTATGTTAAAATATTGGTTTCCTCTTTGAGGGGGAAATCTCATTTGAGTAAGTTTAATATAGTATAATTCATGCATTCCTTTTCACTAGTCTAGATTCTTATTTATACTAATCTTACCCTAACTAACTACTAATTCCCATGTATGTAGGATTATTAAAATTAGCTCAAGGGATTACTAACAAATCATATGTATTTGTAGATTTTATTAAAAATAGTAAATATAAAAAAAGAGTTAGGATGAATGGGACCTAATAATATAGCCAACATGAGAACAAATAATATATCCAAAAGTAGATAAGACATAGTCAAAATGTAAATATTTGATTCACATGCCATTTATATATTTGTAACATGTTTAAATATATGGAAAGCTACATACCATATGGATCATGGAGAAGAAAGGATTTGAGGACATGTGATGAGAAAAAAAATGAAAAATTCAATATTAAGTGTGTGTGCACAAATAGAAAAAATTAAAATAAACTCTAATGAGGAACTATCAGAAGGCAATAACCAAAACTAAATGGAAAATTTATAGTCACAAAAATTCATCATGTCAAAGAAATATGTATATTCAAAAAATTAGAAGTCAAATTAATGTAAAATAAAATTATAGCACAATTTTATTGGATAAATATATGAATACATGTGTATATTGATTCAAAACATAATGAATCATCAATTAAAAATTATACTTTTAAAAAAAATGTGTCAAGCATGCTTCAACATATTATCTATTTTGATAAATCAAGATTGTATGGTATCATAAGCTAGCCTTTCTAACATGATTTTTTATTATATGTTTCATCCTTTATTCACATGATCTATATGAGAAAAATCATGTCATATAGGCTAACTAATGATACTGTCAATTCTTGAAGTGTCAAAATATATAATACATTGACACATACTTGATGAAAAGTAGAATTTATTGTCAATAAATCATTATATTTTAAACTAATATCTCATAAGCATGGAAGATAGATATAATTAAATTTATTTTTACTTTGAGGTTTACTAATAAATGATGTTTTAATGTTTTTTTAATTTTTTTTTGTATTTTATCTTATTTCACATTTGTTAGGTACCCATTTGAGTTATTTTTGAGATGTAACAAGATTTGATTGGTGATGCTTTAAATATTTCTTTATCTCTTTGGATTGTAACTGTAATTTATTGATATTAAGATCTAAATTGCTCATGTGAACTATTAAATGTTTCATTTATCATATATAACCATGAATTTCCTAATATATCATTATATTTCATAGAGGAAGGCATCATTTAGAATAATGTAGCAAATGTGTGTGGATGATTAATAATAAGTAATGTAATATATCCTAATGTTACATGTTATGTCATAGATGATGATTCTTAATTTAAATATTCCATATCATATCCAAGTGCCTTAAGTAAAGTAAGATTACACATTTTGAATTGATATTTTTCATCTTTCATGATTCCACATATTTATCACTATTGAAAAAATAACTAGTGCATACATATTTCATATTGAAGAATGAGTCAATGTAGTAACATTCAGAGGTAAGATTGAAAGATAAATGTGTTTAGGTTTTTCTATTTTATAATATGAATTCTCATGTCATGTATATATATCTATCTTGAAAGGTGTATTTTTGATTTGGGGTTCTATATGTATGATAAGCTTAATGCCACCAGTAATAAAATATTGGATTTATGTTTCAAGGAAAAAAACCTATCTATTATATGATCAGTGAGTTTATGATACTAAAAATATTAATTTTCATAATATGTTCATGGAAATTGTGTCTTATTATAATGTTTAATATAATTAAAACAATCTTGATAGTATCAAGTAAATTATTCAGTATTAACCTTTGAATCTCCTTGGGCTTCAAAATTTGGCTTAATCCTTTAGAGGAAGATATAGATATCACTCTATAATTACTCATTGGTTTATCATTTTTATTGATTGATGTAAGGATATTGTTTATAATTGTATTTTGATGAATAAAAGCACTATATGAAGCATGAGTCTCATAGTTAAGTATTGTGATTGTAAAAGTTAATCTTCAAGTGACATGATTTCATGGAAAAGATAATGGAAATGTTTTAAAGAATGGTAAATTAATTTATCCTTGAGAGGAGGTAATATATTTATAATAAAGATATATTATTTTTCTAGATCCTTCAGTTGATATATAAAAATATTTTATAAAAAAAACACAAGATGAAATAAGTCATGCACAATGATGAAACTAAGTAGATAAGGAATATATAAGACATGATAATAAGCTTAAAACAATTAGATTTATGATATGCATAAATTATAAACTAAAATTATAAAAAAAAGTTGAGCAATAAGTGATAAAAAAAATTAAATAAAAAGAAGGCTAGAATATGAAAAATCTATTTTTTATTCAAAATTTAATGAATCAAGATCTTATTTGTATAGGTGACTGTGCTACTATATGTGAAATGTTACTATATAAATGTAATGGGTCATATTAACTGAGTCACTAAATTTTTATGTTGAATAATTTATATGATTTGTAAAATACATGATCTATTGACGCTAAGTCTATATCCTTATGAAAAGCCCATCCTTTTCTCAATTTAAGGTTATGTAATTTTTTTGTAGGTGTGGTGTTAAACATTATGTAGGGTTGTTAAATATTTGTGTGGAATTGATGGGAGTAATGCATTATTTTGTCTCTATTTTTCTACTTGACATATCCCTAAAAATTATTAAAAAAAATGTGTATTTATATGTAAATTTAGCTACCCCTAAAGGAGTTACATCTACATATCTTGCATGCTTAAAATAAGAGACTGTGAAATTCACCAGTGCATGTGAATTAAGAGTAAATTGAGAGGAATATTTCACATTTTATTCATCGTAAAATGTAATTTAACTACATGAAAATTTCATTAAACCTTATTCTGCACAAGATTATGGTGTAAAAATACATTTGTAGTTATATGGATGATTTTTAGACTCAATGTGTAGGATCTATCATAAGTGTAGAAATATATTTGATAAATGAATGGATAAAACATAGATAAATGTATACATTCAACTAAATTACATATCACTTTGTAAGTTACTAGGTATTAATTTTTATATACATGGATCTCTAATACAAGACATGTGATGGCCAAAAATGGAAAAGTGGGGTAGGAAAAATTAGAGGCACAAGAATTCAGGCCAAGATAAAAGGACCCAAAAAAAAGGGATGGATCTAGTGGGATGAAATTTTTATAAGATATAAAATCAATGGGCCTATATTTTCATAATAGGAATAATAAATTCTCATAATGGACATTATGGTGATAATAAAGTGGATGAATATGAACCAAAATATGAATAAATATGAATCTAAGACTATATATTAAAACAAAGTTAGATAGAGTCTAATGTGGGTTGAAATTTGTCCAAAAATAGTAAAATATAAATAAATAGACTAAAAATAATGAGAAAAATATCATTCTAAGCCAATATTTTGAAGCATTTATAGGAATAACATCAAGATAAGCTTGTAAACAAATGAAATGCAAAGACAAAGTAAATCAAATGATATTCAAAAAAACATGTTTTATACAATGGAGATTCCTTGCTTAAGTAGATAAGGAGAAACAAGACTCAAGCCTAACTATGTAATGTGGGATAAATCCTCACATAGGACACAACTAGGAAAAGACAAACAACCTATCTAGAACCTAAGAAGCATGATAAATACATACTCTAACACCCCCCTCAAGTGAAGCTAGGGCATAACAATAGCCAAAAATGAAATAGTGGCATATCCATAGTATGATTCCAAACAACTAGGCCTGAAAAGGTACTCATGTACAATATATATCCATGAACTAGAGAAAGAGATAAAAATCATAGGAAATAAAACTCCCCACTAAAATGATGAAAAATAAGGAAGATAGGACTTCATATGGAATCCCCCAAAGGATAAATACCATCGATACTAAAGATATTGATACTCCAAGTTGGGATAACAAGATGACTAGTGTTGATGTCAAGATCCTCATCTAGAAGACTATATAATATTTATCAGCATCAAATAATGTTTTTGCCCTTTTACCAAAAGAAGAACATGAATGGTGTACTAGAAGGCTTTCCATTTCATAGTAGAAGATGAAGGAGGTAGCAATACAAAGATTTCTATATTACATCCAAATCTAAAGTGTGGCATATGTGAAGCAAGATCATGAACATGAACTAGATGTAATGACATAAAAGTGGACCGATCAAAACAAAGATATCAAACATTTGCTAAAATAATGTCCATGAGAAGTGGATTGTAATGATAAATAAATGTACTCTCACTAGAAATAATAGAGTCCTCAAAAGTGATAATTTTTGGTGGCTCAACATCCTAAATTGTAACAAAGGAAGGATCTATAAATATACATCCCAAGTATAACATCTCATAGAGGTGGCTCAATAAAAAGAATATCAATGTCCATTAAGAATGTGTCATTACAAGAAACTATAGTAGGAGGAGAGAGTACATAATTAGAAGATAAAACCTCAATAATATGACAATAAGGATATGGATAAGCATCATACATGTCATGATCAATAAATATCCTCATAAATAGGAGGATAAGGAAGTATAATAGGAGGTGGAGTAAGAGAGGGTTTAGAAAAATACAAAGGCTGAATTTCCTCCTTAAAAAGATTTAATTAGAATCCAAAGCTCCTTTTGGTGATGTGGCATACATAATATGAATATGAAAGCTATCTAAAACATTAAGGTAACTCAAGAAAATATCCTCATATTACATAAATGTAATCCAAACAATATCTTTCTCATCAGTGAAGTTAGGAAGATTGCCAAGTACAATTCTCTACAAGCCTTTCAGTTGAAGGTGTATCTTCATTTTAATTTCATAAGTGGTGTAATTTTAGTTTTTTATGGGATCCATTGCCAAAATGAAATTAATATTTAAGAATAATTAATAATGATCCCCCAAAAAATTAAGTCCTGATTCAAATACTGATAACGAACAAATAAACCCCCAAAAAAGTGTAAGCCCCCTAGGATTTGGAAATTTATAAAAGTGTCTATTTTTATAAATTAATGACACTAATGAATAAAATATTAAAAAACATACACTCTTTAAATAAATTAAAATAAAATTTGAGCTACGAGTCAAAAGATATAGGCTTTATGAAATCTCATTAAATGGGTCAAAAACATTAAAATTTACACTACAAGCAGATTTTAGTAATGAAATTACAAAATAAGGTAGATTTATAACCACTCATTGTAACTAAAACTCCACCATAAAAGTATCAAAGATAAAAAAAGTGAAAGATAACTAGTTAGGAGACCCTTATGCATGTGTAAGCAAACTGGACGTCCTCTTAAGGTAAAAAATATAGCTATTTAGAAATAAAAATGAATGGACATATATTTTAAGAGAAGAAGTGAATTATATATGGTGAATGAAGTAAATAAAGTAGTTATACTTCCATTAATGCCTTAGCATAATTAATTCACTTCTAACCACTCTTCGTGCAGACCAAAATAAATCGTAGATCTCATAATGGCTCACCAATAAAGACCAATTTCATATTCACACTTTCTTGATGCATGGGTAGATTCTTCCAAAAAATACCACACTTGTGAGATATCCCTTGAGATCTCAAAATATTATTTAGATTTGGGATTGTAATTTCATAGTCCTTGAGAAAACTTAGATTTCATTCTCTTAGGGGATATTCCCATGCTCCTTATATCTAGTACATAGTCCTTCAACTTAGCTATAATGCCA
The DNA here is from genome assembly GCA_037957365.1 of Torreya grandis. NCBI lineage: Eukaryota > Viridiplantae > Streptophyta > Pinopsida > Cupressales > Taxaceae > Torreya > Torreya grandis. The sequence continues at coordinate 3,664,140 of JARHVA010001259.1, forward strand.
ACCCCAAATAAAGGAACCTACTAAATAAAATGAATGCCACATAGGCCATATTATAATTAAATATTTAAGTCAAAGAATTAGACACTTAGTTTAGATCTAATTCTCCTCTCCTCTAGCTTCTCTTACACTGCTTACCACATAGATAAAGTCATAAATAAGGTGCAATTCTAGATGAAAATAAAAAAGTTTGAATTTATAAATGCAACACTATCTAATAAATGAAAAATTACAACAATCTTATTCAAAAATATAGTCCAATAAACCAAGGAAATAATCCACATTTATTTATAAGAACACAAAAAATAACACCCAAATCTTCCAACATAGTGTCAAGGTGAAGACTATACTGAGAGCACAGACTAATTATACATTCTTCCATGCCTTGGTAGACCTTCCCATTCCTTAGTAAAATACTTATACTAGATAAGGAATAGATGGCTAAGGATTAGCTTCCAATGAATTTCAAGGGGAAGTAAAATCTCTTCAAACTAAATAACAACTTATTAATGGATGGATGAAACCCTTTATGGATTTGATACCATGAAAGAAGTGATAATAATATCATTCTAATCCAAGATTTTTAAACATTGATAACAAGAACATCATGATAATATTTCAAACAAATGAAATGCAAATACAAGGTAAATTAAATGATATTAAAAAAACATGTTTAATATAATGGAGATTCCTTGATTAAGTAGACAAGGAAAAACAAGACTCAAGCCTAACTAAGCAATGTGGGATAAATCCTCACATAGGAAAAAACTAGGAAAATATATACAACCTAGCTAAAACCTAGCAAGGATGAGAAATACCTAATTTAATAGGGACAAAGTGTGATAAAACACAAAAAATACTAAATGTAAAATGGTTTTATACCTAAATAAGGTTTTATTTTACCATGTTTTGGATTAATCCTAACTTTAATTAGCATATAAAATATTGTAACATTTATGATTAAAACTTGGTGACAATTAAGATTAAATATGAATGTAAAGGATTAGAATTCATTTGACTATCACATTTTTAAAATATGGAAATTAGAACAAGAGTAGGGGAAATTTTAGTTGATATTATTTTTTAATTAATGAATATTTTATTTTTAGAAATTGGTATTTGGCTATTTCATTGTGTGGTGAATAATGTGGATTCACCTATATTAGCTACATGTAACTTAGTTTTCCAAGTCAATTCATCTACTATTTAAATAATTTTCATGCATATAAATATGAATTTCCTCTTTATAAAAAGTTAATATGATATTATTATTCATTATATGTAATATGTAATCATTCGATGACTAAATTTCCAAAGCATATTAACATGGCTACCATTTGGAGGTCTTGTGTCACTCACCAACATAGTTATCACTTACATGTAACATTGTCACTTATATTCAAACCCATAGGTACACATTAGTAGTAATTAACTCCTAAAAATAAGGAAAATATTGGGATATGTTGACATTGTATATACCTAATATTTTTACTTTTATCACTTTACTAACACTTTTTTCCTATAGTGGATCATCGACACATCAATATCCCTAAGTGCATACCTTAATTGGTGTACTAGTAATAGGGTGGGATTGAATCATGGTATTTTTTGAGAGATGATGGCATAATATCATATTATACCATCACCATTATCATGCTAACTTGATTTGATTCTTTTTCCATCTTACTTATCCATCTACCTTCCATTAATATTTTATTGCTTACCCATATCCTATTGCATTGTCTAGGCCAATATAGTCTATCTCATACTTGTATTCCTCATATTGTATCATCTTGGATGATATAATTATAGATTTTATTATATATATACTATACTTTATGGGCTTGGCTGATATAGTATTGTGTCAACTAAAATTTCGTAATTGTATCAACTTGGCCAATACTATTATCTTAGAGTTCAAGGTTAGTTTTGAGTATTAGATTTGTATATATAGGGGTCATATTTATTTCAAATATATATATATATATATATATATATATATATATATATATATATATATATATATATATATATATATATATATATAATCTAATTTAATTATGAGAATTTATTTCCCTTGATTATTATTTGGAAGATTTATAGGTCTATAAGCTTATCTTGGAGATTTGGTCTTGTAGTTTCTTTAAATTTCAATTAGAGAAGACAAAAAGAAGGGGCACAATTTTTTTTAGAGTACCCAAATAAGAGTACATAGGTTGTAATATTTCCATTTGATGTATTCATATTACCACATCTATTTACAAATTTCCACTTGAGCCAATGGGAATATTGAAGAGTTGAAAGGTTCACCCAATGTTAAGTATATCTATCCCTACTATATTTCCTTTATTTACCTATCAGATCAGTCATTTCATGTTTATTGCTATTATGAATGTGTGTTAAAAAAAATTTTAGGATCTTCATTATATCAAATAAATTGGTATAGATATATAGTTTCTTAGGATTTCCATTTTCACCTTAGGTTTCATAGACCTCCCATTGGTTGACCATTGCATCAATCATTCCCTTTATTACAATAAATACAATCATCATTACAATCAATTATCCATCATTGATCCCTAGTTATAAATTTTCCCCATGTCATATGCTTAGTCTTTGGACACATTTCCTCTTGAAATTTAAGTTTATATTACCATCTACTAGGTATATGGCTATTCTATATACTTATGGATTATTATAAGTATACATAAGCCCTATTATTATGACCTTATTTGAGTCCTAGTTTATTGAGAGAAATAATATAGCTATAGGTCATCTTAGCCCATGCATATAGACATAAATTAGTCCTAAATGATTATTTAAGCACTACCTACACATAAAACACTCCAAGGAGTAAATCAAGCCACATATAGTTCTCCCCAATATGTGTATGTGTAAAATAGTACTCATTTAATGTATATGACATGTGATCTAAATTTTTATACTTGGAAAATGAAAACTTTGTATTTATTCTTGAGTGCTCAATAATTTTTATGGACTTTATTTTAGTGATTAATATATAATTTTTAAATAATAGGGCATTCCTCTTAAATGTGAAAGTGTTTTAGTGTGATTTATAGATAAGTGATAGATGATCAATAAATCTTAGATTTATTTTTCATTTATATGAGTCCAATTGTGTGATTTATCATACCATTGACACACTAGGCAAATTTTCCCATAGGCAAAATTTTTATCATCATTGGGTGAAGGATGAAACCATTAGACTTAGTCGATACTGTCTAGATTATACCATCTACATCTTATTTTATTGGAGATAATAAAAATGATATGATGATCTAGATATGAATGAGTAAAATAATTTCCTACTTTGACATAGAGTAAGGGATCTCCTGTAGGTTAATAATAATAACTTGGAATGATTGGACCCATAGATATAATGTAGGTATGGGATAATGGTGAATTAGATTCATATATGTATTCATAAGTCATGTAGGCTAAAGGTAGGTAATTATTTCCATTTCAAAGTGTATAGTTCCATATTTTAATATCTACAAATTCTTTCCTTTTATTATAGTACTAAAATGCAATATAAATACTAGATTAAAAGGATAAATATATACATGAGTGCTTATAACAAACTTTTTATTTTAGATAAGGATACAAATGTGAAAGATGTTAAAAGAAAAACTAAAATTAACATGTATTTGTCAATGTTTATAAAGTGAAATTATGAAATTGAATAAATTATTAAATTGGTATTTAAAACTTCAGAGCAAGGAAAGAGTACACTTTTATGTGGGTGAACCACGTTTCCCTATAAATTTTTGGATATGATGCTTCCTCATTTATGTATTGGATAATTATACTTATTCATTAAATAAATTAGATAACTTGGTGAAATTTAGGGTGATCATTGTGAACAAGGAATCTGAAGAGGGGAGGTTAGTTTTGTGTTAGTCCAAAAAAAAAAAAATCAAAATAACACACTAAAATCCTAACACCTCTAGCCTAGACACTAGGGAGAGCATAGGTAACAAACATAAAAATTAAATAAGAACAAGAACATAAAATAAATAACTCTTTTACCTTCCTTGGAGTTCTAAATGGCTTGTTGAAGTGGCATGCTTAGTTTGTGCATCAAGAAATCTTCATCAATGGAGATTTATTTGCTTCACCTTTCCTTAGCACCTTGGATTTGGCTAATTGGATTATGAATTTGTCATTGTAACATTACTTGAATTAAGTTTATGGAGTAAATATTTCATAAGAACACTACACTATCAAAACTTATATATCAATAGGTATGGCCTTGTATTTATAGACTCAAAAGTTAACTCTTACCTAAGGTGAGTCAAGGTTGAGTTTAAACATGGAATGAGTTCAAACTAACCCTAGTTGAGTTGAGGCTAACTCCACTTGAGTTAAAATTTGTCATGTAATTATAATTTTCAATTACTAGTTATGGCTATCAAATTAGATATTTTGGGATATTTTGGATGAGCTTGACAACTCATAAAGGCAATGATGAAAAGTCTTGATATTTTGATTTTTGGAATTTCCATTTTTAGATATTCATTAATTTAAAATGGAAAATTCAACTAAGTATTTAATTATATGATTCAATTTTATTATAATTTTATCTCTTTTAATATTTGATCAAGTGCTCCACTTAACAGGTCTATAGGCCAAACTACTAGTTATTAGGTCGTAAGGTGAATAGGGATGAATCCATAAGAGGTTATTATTATGTACAGGATAGTATCCCAACTAAGGATGCCTCCACATTATTTTGACTATTTATAAATGATGCATGTCCAAAATTGGGGCATTCACTAATTTTTAGACTTAATTTACAATGTTTAGTATGAATCAGTCTTAAGTCTAGTTAGAAGCCAGTTGTAGCCAGAATTGGATGTATATAATCAATTCCCAATTTGAAAATTTTCTAAGGGGATTTTGATGGATTTGAATAAAAATACACTTAACTCTCATTTATATATTCTATCATTGATGTTGTAACCTCAAGGCAGAAGTTGGAAACAAAATAATGAGCTTGTATAATGCCTATGTCTTTTAATGCAACAAAAACACAACTTCAAACTACTTTAAATGAATTATAGATTCAATTTTTTTCACTATTTGGTAAATAATTGGGGAATACTTGGTGACAAACTGCATAGGTGTAAATGTGTATGGACCCATTACATTCCACATAGTATGAACTACTCAGTGTTAACATTTATAAACTTTGATAATGTGTATCCATGAAACTCATTCATGCCCCATAATATGATATATTTAGGGATAAATTGATATAGAATGGTATTCATATATATATCTCAAATCTAATAACATGTATCTCAAATTTATTTGTATTTTAAATTTTTTAATTTTTTTCTAGTCAAAATGTGCATCCATATATGCCATATGAACTCAAATATATATAAATCTATACTCTATAATATATGTTCCAATAAAGTGAGTGAATAAATATGTCATATCCCTCAAAATATATACTAACATGTGAATATATATCTAATATCTAAACCCATTTGATATCTAAACCACTCTAAAATCTCTAAATATTATACATTGTCTAAAAATATGATTTTTTATTCTAATGAAGGGTTACTCTATGACAAGGCCTACTAATTTTTCCCCTTTTGAGGTGAGGGATGTAACCTAAAGTCACTCATCTCAAAATAAGGAGGAAAAGATAATCATGTCAATATGTGGAGAATACATCACCATAGCAAGTCATATGAAATCAAATCATGTATGTTAAATATGAAATACCAAGGAATATAAGTGGTATGGCAAGACCCATATATCAATTAGGAACATAATAATACACATTTGTGAGAATTTCCTAAATAGGTTTGTGTAGTTGAAGGTGCATAATAAATATTTTGGCACACTCACAAGGTAAAAGTACATAATATGGATCATGCCACTTTCAAGCTCAATAAGCCAAATAAGAAATGCCACTAAATAACATGAAATATCAAAAATAAGTCCAAGGATACACATATAATGAAATTAAATATATTTTGAAAATAACCAAGGCTAAGGAGACACAAATAAAGGGGAAGTAAATACCACCAAACAAAGACTAAGTATTTAAAAACAAAGGCCTAAGAGCCACAAAAAATAGTTAAACAATTAAAAATCCTACTTTAAAATAAATATATATATCAATGAAGCATAGAAAAATTCAAAACAATTCTACACACTCCATGTATATTAGTGTCACATCAAAGTAAATTATAATATTTATGTAATATTGTAGAGTATTTATGAAATACTATTTAAGATATGAGTAACTAAAAATACATCTACAATAAATATATGTATCTCAACATGGTCAGATGTTATAACAAGATATAACCTACAAATATAACAAATTTACCAACTTTCGCATGGCCCCTAGGTATAAGAAAGGTCCAAAATATATGCATCAATGTATTATATGTATGTCTTAAATCACACATATACCATGAAATGCATTTGTATGAAAATAATAATCCATCTACAAAAATGTGATAAATTATACACACACATACATATTATAACTAATCGTCATGTCATGCTTAGGTCCTTATTTTTTATTTATAAAATATTTTTTATATTTTTTTAATTTATATTTAATCAAGTGATTATATGTATTATCAATATAATTGCATTATATTCATAGGATTACACTCAAGTGTAGCAAAATTATAGGTTGTTGTTACCATTTTTTCCATCAAAAAAGAGTTGAGCCTAACCAATTGGGATTGAATATTCATTTTTGATCCTTATATGAATTAGTATTATTTTGATTATCCTTTAATACTAAGTCACTCCTTTGAAATTATTTCTTTTTAATGTTATTTTCATATGCCAAATTTATATGATCTTGATAAACCTCGAGAGATTTTATGTGCAAGCATATATAATTTTATAACTATTTTTGCTAATATTAATTATCTTTGATAATATATTATAATGATACAAAATAATATTGTATATCTAGTTATGGAGGCATGAATTATTTTGTTCCATAGCTAAACAATAAGCTGTATATTTTTTGTGTGTGAACACTTAAGAGTTATGCCTATAATGAATATATAATTTTACTATGTTAATATTCACCATGTTTGGAAATCATCTTACTTAATAAACTAGATTTTTTTAATTTTCATTACCTCAACTTGTCCATTTACTTGTGGATAATAAAGAGTAGATGAAGAATGATAAATCTTATAATTGGAAAAAATATGTTAGTTATCTTTTCAAGGATGATCCATTATTTTATACAATATCCGAGGGAAATATAAATCGTGAAATGATATTTAGCCAATTATCCTATAGTTTATTGTAATGGTATAACCTCAGCCATTTTTTTAAAATAGTATGTAGCTATTATAATGACCTTATTATTATCTGATGATACCAGATTTATTTTTGCAGTCAGATAAAACACCTGAAGTGAAAATGGCCATGGTGAAATAAAAAGATATAACTTTTGTGATAGTGCATGAATTAAATTATTATTTTTCTAACATTGTGAACATATTTTGGCATATTGATTACATTTTTGTACAATTTTGGGCCAATAGAAGCCTTGGTGTAAAAGCTTATAAGACATGAATTTTCCATTGAAAATATATCCACATTCTATCATGTACTTCAAGTACAATTTTTTTAACCTCATCACAAGTAAGACATCAAATTAATTTTCCATCTAATGATTATTTTAATAGATATACCCAAATTATCACACAACACATTAATTTTAATTATGATTAAAAATTACAATCTCATGTAGCATTTTATGAAAGAACACACACACACACACATAAGAAATTATATATGCCATTATACCTTTCTAATTTAACTACACTATGACTAACTACAATAATTTATAAATAATCCACATATTTTATATTAACTTAAGAGTGTCATTATTCCCCATTAAAGGATCAATTGTAGATAATAAGAATAAGAGAAATAGAAAGGATACAATCTGGCCTCCTCCACAACTAGATTGGTTTAAGTTGAACTTTTATGGAACTTATAGAAAAAATATAGGATCCTTTAGGGCTGGTTGTGTGATTACAGACTATAGTGTTTCACTAATAAGAGCAATGTATTTAAAGCTTCCTAACAGAACTAATAATGAAGTAGAGGATTAAGCATTGGTGGCTAGTGTTGAGTTGTCTTTGGAATGTGGGATATTTTTTCAAGAGATTGAAGGGGATTCATATGTAGTCATATAGTCTTTGAGAGTTTAGAGGGCTAGATTATGGAAACTAGAATTTTTTTTTGAAAGAATATGGCCTAAAATTGATCAGTCTGAGGAATGGAAATGTTCCCATTGATTTTGTGAAAGCAATAAAGTGTCATATTTTTTTAGAAATTATGGGTATTGATCAACCTATGACTAAGTGAGCTAATAATGTTTGATAAGATTGGGGAGACTGCATTGGGTTGGATCAAATTGAATTATAATTTTAAATTTAATAAAAAGAGAATGGTGTTAAATTAAAAAATTTAAAATGGTAAGGTTTGAATTTTTTTGGGGGTCTTAATCATAATTGAAGGTGGAGGTAATTTATTTTCTGGTGAATGAGTTAGTGGTGAGGTGTTGAAAGTATCATAAATACTTTTATTTAAGGCAAATATGTGAGTTAATCAATCATGATGGATTTTTCATGTGTATTTTTAGGGAGATGTATTTATTTGAAATCGGTGTAAAAGGTGGATTTTGTGCCTAGGTCTATGGTTTCATTTCACTATCAAACATGGTGCTAGAATGTGTGGAATTAGTAGGTTTGCCATTGATATTCAATGGAGCAAAAGCTTGTCAGATGGGCTTCTTAGGTAGTATTTCCAAAATACATCCATTTAAGTTTTTTGTATACCTATGGTCAAAGTGGTAGAGGCTATTTAACAATTGTTATGGGTGGAAATATTGGTGGTGAGAATGTGAGTGTATGTTAATTTAGACCTCACTTAATTGCTTGCCAGTAACCTTTGCATGGTAATAGTGGATAGAGATTAGATCAAAACACTAGTGGACTTCTTCATCTCACCAAAGCATAAAGTGTATTTCATGATATAAATTAACTCTCTTCCTTTGGGTCCTATCCCAACTATTCCCTTTTTAGGTAAATACAATTTAGGTTTCATTCTACTATCCTTTTATTGAGTATTGGAAGCCATATTTTTGGATCTGGTTAATTTTACAAAGTGAATAGATGAGGCATGCTTGGGTGAGAAGAATAAATATGTAACTAAAGGTATTATGATGCTTGAGGTTAAGGATATTTTGTTTCGTATTCCATAAATGTAAGAATGACATAAGGAACCACCTTGTTGGAAAGGTAAAGGTAATATTTTTTAGGAACAAGGGAGTAGTAAGAGGACGTTCAATTTTTTGTAGTCAAATGAGGTAGTAGTCTCTCAAATAGGTTAGGAGATGATGTTGGTTGGCTTAGTTTTAAAAGTGAAAATTTGGGAGGTGCATGTTTCCATTTCTAATAAGAAAGCCAAGATGCCAGCTTCTGGTGAATTATTAATCAGTGGTGGTAAGGAGGTAGAAATAATAATTTTGGATTAATTTATGGTAATTTGGTATATAAAGTTGTAGTTATGGTGGAATATGATCTATGTAATTTTTTTGGGTTTTTATTATCTATTTTATATACCAATTGTACTTATTTTCAAAAACTTCTAGTATTTTATCAAGTTTTGAAAGGTTGAATGCCTTAACAATGTTGATTGTTAATCCATACCAATGGGGTTCTTTTGAAATATATGTTTTATTGGGATAGGCACCCTCCAACCATGATATTGATCTAAAAAAAGAGTGTCATTATTATTTTACATTAAAATTTTCTTGATAATCATTAATATCAATGGGTATCATAGAAGTGGCACTAGTCATATAATCAAAATGTCAATTGTATTATTGAGGGATGTTATATATGGAAAAAGGATCAATGTTTGTCATTAGGAGTTGTACCATTTCCTTATGTTGGATTATATTTTCTTCATTTGTTTGATAAATATCTATAATTTGTTTGATCATTAATTTATAATGCCAATATACTCAAAAACATTTTATCTATATTTTGTGTGTTGTACATAATAAAAATAATAATGACATATATTTTTATATAATTTTTATACATGAAAATCTTAAGTGATAGTAAAATGGCATAGGTTAACCCTGAGGAGTATAAAATACTATACCAATCTTGATGCATGTAGCATATTTTAATCCATCAAAGTACATGGTCCAACTATCCTGCTCAATATGATAATAAGTAAATTCATATAAAAAATTCTTATTGATTGGTAATGTGTCCACTAGTGGATTGAAACTAATTGATTGGAAATACATGATCCTTTAATAAAATTTAGTGATAGGAATTTTAAATCAATTTCGATGAGTAACATTAGCATTTTTCCTATGTGTTTTGACAACTGATATTTTGACATGAGACACTTAAGGATCCACCTTGGTGATGACTTGTGTCTTATTATTAAACATATAATGTCATAATTTTTGTTTTTGCAAAAACAAGTGTGAAACATAACTTCTCTATTACAGTGTAATTATTCTCATAATCACCTAGTGTACAACTAATATAGTAGATGCCACCCTCTATGATCATCATGAAAGTTTTCTAATAAATCCACTAAGGAATGATCCGTAATGAAATATAAAAAAAATCAAATATGCATTAAGAGGCATGAGAATGAGTGGATAAAAGAGATATTATTTTATTTCATCAAATATTTGTTGACACTTTTCAACCCAATAAAACTTGGTGTCCTTATTTATTAAATGTGTGAATGGTTGCATCTTATTGGCTATCCAAAAAACATATTATATGATTGATCATTTCTTGTAAACATTATAATTTTTTCAACCCACTTGTTGATGAATTTATATAATGGATTTGAATTTCTTTGGATAACTTATATGCCCCATATATATATATATATATATATATATATATATATATATATATATATATATATATATATATATATATATATATATATATATATATATATATATATATATATATATATATATATATATATATATATTATATAACCCAATATTTTACATAATAAATCCTAAATATTTATATTTTTGGATTTAATTTCACATTGTATAAATATAAGTGTTTAAATATCTATCAAAAATGAGTATTGTTATTTTTTTAGTGTTTGTATTTTTAAATTAAATCATCCACATAATATTCAAATATCTTATATATTTAATCATCAAAAACATGTGTAATAGTTATCTAATAAGCATCCCCAAAATTATTTAGTCTAAATGGAATAAAAAACATCTAAAAATGTTCCTCATAGTATAGTAAACTCTATATTTGGTTGTTGTTGTCACCAAATCTTCAGCCTAGAGGAGGTCTTTCAATCTTACTCTAATATTTGTGAAATATTGGACTACCTCTATTCCTATGGGTTTCCTATAGTATAGTTAGGCCTATAGGTTTAAGGGATAGCTCCATAGGTTGATCCTTAAGTTCTTATCACCTACACTAACTAATTACTTGTGTGAAAAGGGATAGAAGTAGACATGAAAGTAACATACTATAAGGGGGTGATACACTATAAATATCTCCACTATGCTATCAAACTCTTGTACTAAGAGACATGACCTACAATAATGACTTCAAAGTCCTAAAATACTCTAACAATAGTATTTTAAACATGGAAGTGATATGCATCAAAACTACTCAAGGTAAGTGATCTAGATATCACTTGTAGATACTAAGGATAATTTTAAACCTGAAAATAGACTCATACACTTAAAAATAGTTCATGTTACCTACTAGAGTGGAACAACTTGCATCAAACATGGAAGGATTGAGAGAAAGTAAGGATGGACATCAATAACTTAACTATTCACTATACATCTCTTCACACACTTTGATAAGATAGTTTATGAGCTCAAAAATATATTTAATATATATTTCAAAGGAAAATTAAAATATCAATCCAATAGGGATTTGCTATACCAAGTGTGGAATTTTTTATACAAGATCCAAAATGGCTTGCATTTATAGAATGTGAGAAGAGAGAAAAGAATGTGGAGCTCAAGGGTCATAATGCCACATGTTAAGGCATGAGAAATAGTTAAATTACAAAGGAATAAGGTGTCTAATATAATTTTGGAAGGTCCTCTTAGACAAATATCCACCTAAATCATGACAACTCTATAAACTTGGGGTAAGGATATTCAAATGGCTTCTTGAAACTACCTTCATGATCAGGCATCTTTTGACTACTCAAAAGAAGAATAGGGAGAGTTTCCACATATTCAATATCAAAAATGCATTATAAAAAAATCTGTAATAATCATAAGATGTGTCCCTAACTGATGGCCTTATTTTAGACACTTGTTCTCACCATATATAGTTACCATCAAGAGCCTTATTAGTTTTTCTACACTTCTATCACCAAAATGGAATTAAATATATCAATAAAATCCATGAAAGGGATGATATGACACCTTTAAAGAGTCCCCTTACATTCCATTCCATGAATTAGACCTTAAAAGGCCTCCCAATTGAAGTTTTCACATCTACACTTGGTAGTCACTCTCCATTTCCATTGTCTACCATAGAATACCTAAAGTGAATGAGTTATAAAAAGTGTTTTTTTGTTTATATAAAGTAATAAATAGATATATTGAGTTACAATAAGTCCCACTTGACCTCCCACAATGATACTTATCCTTCAAATCTCCTCTTCATCTACAAAACATACAAAATTTTGTAAGAAACCCTATTTTCACCCTATCCATATAAATAGGGTATAAAAAAATATGTGGAGAAGAGCATGGGAGATTACTCTATAGGTTCAAAATAATTTTTAGATAAAACTAGTCCTTCTGAATGCATATTCACTTATTTATTGTCAATCGGGTTTTAATGAAGGGTTTAGGAGGGTTTTAGGTAGTTTTGGTCCTTAGGGATTATTAATAAAAACCTAACATTCAATCCTTAAAAAAAAACATTGAAATAAATTTTAGGACCTCCTTAAACTTTACCCAAGATCTTAGGTCACCATGCAACTGATCCATACTGGGGTGAGCATCAAAGATGGCCTATCGAGCTTGAGAGTGAAGATTGGGTACCCCTGAGGTATTTTTAAGCCAAGAAATGGATTTATTGTTATTTTATATACATACCAATAGATCCCAAAAATATTATAATTAACTCTAAGGATGATCAAATGTATGGTAAGGTTCATTTTTCCTTGGAAGTGAGCTCAAACCCTTGTAGGGCTTTAGGCTTGGTCTAGGCCTAGTAGGCCTAACTATGATTTGTTTCTCATAACCAACTCTAAGTGGTTTCTCATTAATATATTTCCTCATTTATTTTTATGCATGATTTAAAAAACTCCCCACAAATTTTTTTAGTGTTTCAACAAATCCCCTTATCATCTACCCACCAATTATGTAGTTTTGTCTCTCTGAGAGTGCCTTTTACCTAAGATAGAATAATGGTAACTTCCCTTATTTGCTCAAAAAAATTAAGGTTATGAGAGGCTGAAATAGGTATTTATGAACATATATAAAAATTTTAAAAGTTTTATTACACCAATATGCCTTTCAACTCTTCAAAAAACCTCAAGATAGATTGTGTAATATTGATTGTGTGTGGGTTTGTGTATTGGCTATAGGCTAAAGGTTGAAAACCTATTAGCTCTATTTACTTGTCCTAAAATTAATTTTATATGGTAATAAACACTATTAAGGTATTATTAAACATTTCCAATACCCCATATTTCTCCTAAATCCTCAAAGTAAACTCTCCATGACTAGGCTATATTGTAGACTTTAGCATACTGTAGGTGGTCATTTCAAGAAAATGAGACCCTAGTAGGTGGTGTTTTCATTATTTAACCTTAGACTTTAATTAATTAGTCTATATTTATATTAATTTAGTTTATATATGACTTTTTTTAACTCATATCTACCCATAGGTTTAGTCAACATACAAACTATATACTCTTAGTATCTTATCAATCTATAGTCCAGTTGTACATAATCATTTTGATAACAAAGGGACCCCTATAGGTAGAGATCTATGTATGAATATTATGTTTTAAATTATAAAATTAATCCTTAGGGCCCCAACCTCATATATCATCAAATTAGGTCACTTTTATTAAAGATATTCTTCCATTATGTCATTGTTGCATCATAGGATCACTTAGGCTTCTGAGTACTGTAGATGACACTAAAAATCATTAGTGAAAGATTGCTTGAATTGGAAGACCTATCTATATAACATCCTCATATAAAATAAACCAATTTATCATTTCAATGTATTATCATTTTTTTTGGATACATTATTTAATTACTCAAACTATCTAGACAAACCAAGATATGACTTTTGTACATGAACAAATACCTTATTCAGAAAAAATTAGGTAACTGTTTGTAAAGACAATTTATCAAAATATGAACATGGTTATCAATTATATCTATAATATGATGACTCTAAAAATATCACAATGGCACTTCTAATTCTCTTATACTTTAATGAAACTTAAAACAAGTTTAAATTCCTTCATTCATCATCCTTAGGTCTCTGTGGAGTTACCTAAAAGTAGACATCAACTCACTGACTATGTACATTGGAGAATTATTTTTATCAAAAAATATCAAACCATTTTAATAGTTTAAACTTGTTTTTTTACACTTTAGGAGACTTAAAAATCTTGAAAAATCCTCATCCCATCATCATGATTGCTTAAAACTCTTCACCTAACTCTAGGTGAATGTTTGTAGGGAAATTTGACTATGTATGCATATGACTATGTTCTTCATTATTATTATCCTTTGAGACAAAAAATACATAATAATATATTTATCATAATTTATTTATATATCAAAACATAAAATTTTACCTTGCATTGTCATTTTTATGAAGGTCAAATAGGGATATAAGCGTCTGTGGAAGCTAGAAACCATCTAAAGACTATGATATAATTCTCAACTAGCAATATGAGAAAACTCTACTCATTATTTGACTTCCAAACATTAAAAAATGATTGAGAACCACATGAAAAATTTATTCTCACTCTCCAACATCATGTACAATATTTGGTTTGTATGGACTAACTCAAACATAAAGGAAACTTGTAGGGTATGTGAATGAGTAAGCAAAAAAAAGTGACTAGAACTCTAAAAAATGGTTCATAAATCCTAGTATAAAAAACTTGGAACTAATTCCATGAAAATGGAGTGGATAATGAATAATTTAATCCATGAAGATAATTTAACTTGATTCATTTCTTATTGGCCATACCATCAAAAAATTGACTGACTATTTCTATCTACCTAGGAGAGCAATGGAAGAATGGAATGGTTTTATGCCATTTTTGAGATATTAAAAGTTGGAAAGCATGGAAATTATTTCAAGGGACCTAAATAGTCACTTTAAATCCTTCCACACTTGACTAAACTCTTGCATAATCTATACAACTAATTGAAAACTACCTACAACTACCTAATTTTCTTGTTTTAACTTTACACTTACATTTTTTCTATTATGAAATAGTATCTCTAACTTCCACTAACACATGGGACATTGAATGACATCTAGAAACACTTTTCCTTATAGGAAAAACATATAGGTCTCATAAATGACCCCAAAAGGGACCTTCTATGACATGAAATGACATAAAGGATGAAAAGTGATTATGAACAAGGCTAATTACACATAAAATACCCCTATATAGGACCATGGAACACATTTTGACCCTATTATATCCTATCTAAGTTTTAAACTATAGGGGGTTGACCTATTTTGAATTGTTGTTAAAATAGTTAACATTCTTCATTATTTTTTAAGGGTGGCAAGCCAATTATGCCAAAGATCAGTAGCCTACTCCTATTCATTGGGCTATGTAGTAACCTAAGCACAAATTTGAAACTAAATTACCTTTGAAATGTTGGAAATATTGTTATTGATGTTGAATTTATAGCATTATTGGTGATAAAGGCCCCATTGTATTTAATAATGTTTGTAATAAATATATCTTGGCTAATGTGTGTTAATATTTATTTAATATTAACAAATATATTTTTAGTTGCATATGAGACAAAAGAAGGGCCCATGGAGAAGTCAAAGAGCCATAGGGTAAAGACAAAATAAGGATGGGATGCATTTTCCCATGAAGAGTCATCTTGGGGAATTCCAAGAGTCACCAAGTGAAGACAAAAGAGAAAGGGCACAATTTCTCATGAAGGGACACTTTGAGGAATATGAAAAGTCACCAAGATAAGGACAAAAGAGGGAAGGATGTTTTTAATCATGAAGGGTCACCACATGACTTTTCAAAGGCAATGATATGAAGGGTCACAAAGTGGGAAGGCCAAAGGTCATTTGGAAAGCTATAAATAAAGGCTTGAGAAGCCATTTGTAATGTGAGTGATAGAGGTTGATTTGATATTGTAATATCTAGCTTAGAAGAGCAATTGTGATAGATGAATATGATTTTTATTTATTACATCTAGCTTAGAAGATATGTTGTAATAAACTATAATTTGTTGAGATAACAACATTGAGAGATAGTTGTGTGGTATACACAAGGTTGTTGGTGATCTTGTGGGTTGGTGATCATGAATTGTTGCTGTGTTGGTACTCAACAAAGGGGTTGGTACTCCTATGGGTTGGTGCTCATGAATTTTTGTTGTGTTGGTGCTTAGAAAAGGGGTTGGTGCTTACGAATTGTTGTTGTGTTGGTGCTCAGCAAAGGGGTTGGTGCTCTTGTGGGTTGGTGCTCATGAATTGTTACTATGTTGGTGCTCAAAAAAGGGGTTGGTGCTCCTATGGGTTAGTGCTCACGAATATTTGGTGTGTTAGTGCTCAGCAAAGGGTTTGGTTCTCCTACATGTTGGTGCTTACAAATATTATTTAGGTTAGTGCTCATTCATATACTTGAGATTGTTCTCCATGGTTTTTCCCACATTGGGTTTCCATGTTATATCTGGTGTCTCTCTCTATCTTGTGTGGTGTCTATTGTTTCAGTTTTATTGCATATCTTGAATGTTTGATTAAGTGGAATTTGATAAAGGGAAAGTTTTATAAGATATATGATATAATGATTCACCCCCCCTCTCAGTATATCCCATGCTTAACAATTGGTATCAGATCAGGTTCCTTTTAAAAAGTTTTACAACTTGAAGGTAAATCGAGAAAGCACGATGGTTGGATCACATGATGGATTTTCTATAAATAAGGAAACTTTGTTTGATGGGATGAATTATGATTTTTGGAGCATGAGAATAAATATTTATTTGATGGCCCTTGGATTTGACATATGGCAAGTAGTGGTGGAGGAATATGAAGAACCACAAACATCTATAATCACTCCAGTAGAAAAGAAGGCAAGTGAATGTAATGTTAAAACTTTAAATGCTATTTTATGTGGTTTATGTGTATTTTAATTTGTTAAAGTTATGTAATGTAGATTTTCTCATGAAATTTGGGTAAAACTTGAGAATATTTACAAAGGTGATGGAAAGTTTCAACAAGCTAAGCTTCAAAATTTTAGAAGATAGTTTGAAAGTTTGAAGATGGAAGAAGAAGAAAATATAACAAGCTATCTCTTACGAGTTGATCCAATAGTAAATCAGATTCAAGGTCTTGGAGAAATGTTGGAAGAGTCAATGGTGGTGAAAAAGGTTTTAAGATCTCTACCAATGAGATATGATGCAAAGGTTTCGGTAATCGAGGAGATGAAAAATTTAGCCAAGCTAAAGATGGATGAGCTTCATGGTATTCTCATGGCATATGAGATGCAGATAGAATAAGATAAAACCCCAAAGAGAGAAGCATCTTTCAAGACATCAAAGAAAAAGAAAGCTAAGATTCAGGAATCAAGTGATAGTTCTAGTGATGATGAAGATGACAACGGAGCACTTTTCATTCACAAGCCGAAAGGGGAATAGGTAAATATCAAGGAAAATTACCTTCTAAATGTTTTAATTATGGAAATATTATACATTTTTTAGATAGATGCCCAAAAGGGTAATGATGAAGAATAAAAGACTACATACAAGAAGAATTATAAAGGAAAATCCAAGAAGGGATTCGAGAAGAAGAGCCTATATTATAAGGATCCTAGCTCAGTCAAAGATAGTGGAGTCAGCGATTCAAAAGAAGAAGAGATTCTATTCATGGCCATACATGAAGGTGATCAAGAAGAAGAAGAGAAGTAAGTGGAAGTGAATATGGAAGGAGAACTCATTTGTTTAGAAGAGTTAGGAGCTGTTGAGAAGAAGAATCAAAGATTGATGTGCTAGATCGAGAAACATGAAAAGGAGTCAAAGTAAATTATTGATGATCTAATAGTGCACTTGGAAGAAGCCAAGAAGAATGAATAAGATCTAAAAACATAGTTGGAAATAGAAAGAAAATAATGTGAAAGGTATGTTATTGAAATTGCCTCTTTAAAAGAAGATATTGAGAAAGCAGTCAATGATAAAGTAGTTAGTGATTCAAAATTTGAGGATAGCACTAACATGCTAAATAAGATATTGGAAAGTCAAAAAGAAAATTCAGATAAGATAGGGATCAGATTTGAAAAGAAAAATAACTATGCTAAAGCTCTTACAAAAGAGTAAACAAAAAGGGGAGAAGTGAAGAATATAGAGGACATTTCAAATAGAGAAGGCTGTAGGGAACAAAGCTACAAAAGGCAATTAGGTCAGAGATATACAGACAGGTCTTATTTTTATGGCTATTATTTTTGTTTTAGATTGAGGTAAAAGCAGGTTTTGAAGGGGCCCCGAAACCCTTTAACAGAGAACAAGATAAGAACATCTAAGCCCATAGGCAATGCCTAGAAAACACTACAGTGAGGTAGCAAAAAATAGGTTTTAAATGGTCCTGAAACCATAAGAGACATATCCGATCAAAACCCAGAAATAGAAGTCTGGTAGTACAACAAACAAAAGCTAACAAAAGGAGAACAAAGATTAGTATTAGTTTCTTAACCAACAAGAAGGACCAGATTATTCATCCAGTTCTAGTATCAAGTTCATGCCTTCTTTTCCTTTCAAATCAGTTTCCTGGGTAGTAACCTCCAGCAAAGCTCCTTTTTGTATATCTTTCTTTCTGGAACTTTGCCTTGTCCTTTTGCTGGGACCCTCAAGTGCTTTAGTCTCCTCATTGGCTCATTTACCTATATTGATAGTAGCTGCACAAATGTTGGATGTTACTTCCTCCATTTTCTTTCTGTTGTCCTTTATTAGTTCTCGGAGGTTGTTTTTGTAAGCTTTGAGCTTGACAAGGATCTTGCTTAATTGATTTTCCATGTTATTTACTTTGTTCCAAGCAGCTTTCATAGAATCTTCCAATGTTTCCACTTTTCTCTTGAGATCAATGATCTCCCTACACAACCAGGAATCTAATTGGGAAGAAGACTCAGCTTTACAGTTAACCCAAGTCATAAGAGTGTTTATTTCATCATTCTGATTCTTCCCTCTCCAATCCTCAAACTTTTTATTGGGGCTATTCTTGGCTTCTTCAAAGAAGTCTTCTTGACTCTTTTGTTCCCGCTCATTGATTCCATCTTGAATTTCCTTCTCCATGTTTTGAATGTCTTCCTGGACAGAGATTTCCTTTTCATTCTTAGAAGTTGGGTCCTCACCATGATCTTCCTAAACAATGTCATCCTCCGCCTCTTTCTGGTTTTCCTCCGTCTCTTCTGTTCTGGTAGCAGAATCCTCATCTGTATTGACTTTATCTTTTTCAATTTCCTCAGATCCTTCTTTATCATTACTAGAGTTGGTGTCCCAACTCTCAGTTCCATCTTCTTCCTTTGGAATTTCCTCCTTGGGTTCTTCAATTCTCTCCTGACTCCTTTCTTCTTCAACATTCTGTTTATTAGGACTAGGGGTCTTAATTTTTCCTCTTCTACTTACATTTTCATTCTTTTTATTCCCTAGCAACTTATTTTTCCCCTGTTTGGGATACTTAACCAGTGCCCTATTCTTGCAATAGCCTTCAATAAGCAGAATAAGGCCTTCATGCAGAATAGGGCGTAAATCCTTTTTCCTATGAGCATAAAGGCTTTGAATCAGGGAGTAGCGAAGATAGAAAGGAAAAGACAAGCTAACCTTATGCCTTAAGTGGTTGAGGAAGACAAAATGGAACTTATGCACTCATTTGCTTCTTCCGTCCAAGATGAAGTACTCCCTTATACAGCTTAGGACATCCCTCCAAATCCCTTTAAACTGGTCCAGCTCATAAAAATCCCCATTTTTAACCAACTTTTGCTCCTCCTCATCTGTTTTGGGGAACTTACAAAATGCCTCGTTTGAAATGCTGGTCTGCTTTGAAAATTTGAGTCCTTCCATTGGCAACCCTGTAACCTCAGCAAGAAATCCTCAGTTAAATTTACAGTTATACCATGCAAGGTGACCTTGTCATCCGACCAATTTTTGAAGAAGGCCATCGTGATATGCGGTTTAGAGCCGTGGAGTCTTTCCATGTAGCTCGTAACATTTCCTTTCTGCAAAATTCTCCATACTTGATGTTTCTCTCTCCATTCTGCACAGCTCTTGGGCTCCTATTTATGGGGTTCTCCCTTCCTTTCACGCACCATACTCATTTTCTTTGAATCCCAATTACTGTGGATATTACCCTAGATCCTCCTACTGTCAAGTTGATTGGGACATCGACTTTGTTTATGGCTTTTCAGGATCCGCTTCTCCCACTTAAAGGCCTTACTCTTTAATAATTGGGTTCCTTTCCCCGTGCTGCCTCTCCTCCTACTCATTAAGATTTTATTACACTCCAATCCTATCTTCTTTCACATGTGTGGAATCGAGAAGAATGATCACCCTTAAATCCACGTTCCTTACTAAGGTTTCATCCCACCTCGCTTTTTGCCCCTCCCGGACAGCACAATTAGCAAGCCAATCTGCAACACCATTGGCTTCACGATAGGTATGGGTGATTTTTATTTCTTCAAATTTATTCAAAAGAGTTTTCATCTCCTTTACCTTATCCTCTATGGTCCAAGACACAATATTCTTATTATTAAGGATATTTATAATATTCAAAGAGTCCCCTTCAAGCCACAATTTGGAATATCTCAAGTCCACTGCTAATTTAAGGGTCTGGAGGGCAGTTGTAGCTTCGGCAATGTGGCAGTTAGATATACCAATGGGAATTGCGATAGCATCAATAACCATTCCCACATGGTTTCTCAGAACACCACCACAACTAGCATTCCTTGAGTTCCCTTTTGCTGCACCGTCAAAGTTACCTTTAATCCAATCTTGAGGTGGACTAATCCAAGTAACACCTGATCTAGGGTTATCAGGTTTACCAAGATTAAAATCCTTCCTCAGGGGATTACCCACATTGAGATTAGAGCTTAGATTTTTTTGAGAAGAAAAATTTTCCTTTAGAGCTCTAATGATGTTCTGGCCAACCACCCATCCAAGGAGCTCTTTAGCTATTATTTTTGTTGTAATGAATATGGTCAGAAGAAATTATAATGTAGAAAAATAGCTAACAATTTTAGAAAGAAAGAGAAGGAAAGTCAAGTAGAGTCAAGCAGAAGCCACAACTCTTTTGCTCTTCTATCAAGCTTTGATGAAGAGACCATAGTATGCTACAAGTGCAACAACTTTGGACACATAACTTGGTATTGTAGAAGCATGTTTGAGTTAGTCAAGAAGGATTAGAGTTTCAAGGCTCTATTTATCAACAAGAAGGATCACAATTTTAAATCTCCATTCATCAAGAAGAAGGTTCAGACATGTTCATGGCAGAAGAAACAACCTAAAGATTTTATGATGGTTCAGACAGATTTGCATGTAAGAAATAAAGATCAGCCATGGTTCGTTGATAGTAGATGTTTGAGGCATATGGCAGGAGATAAAAGTAATTTCATAACTCTAAAGAAGATCAATGGTGGAACAATGATATTTAGAGATAAAACCACTGCCAAGATAGCTGGAAAAGGTACTTTGATTTTGGATTATGGTAGAACTAAGACTAAGAATGTTTTATATGTAAAAGGTCTTAAGCATAATATTTTGAGTGTTAGTCAAATATGTGATCAAGGATACATATTAAAGTTTCATACAAAAATTTGTGAGATTAGAAGAAAAGATTCAAATGAGTTGATTGTAAATGCTTAAAGGATAGGGAACAATGTGTATGTATTATCAGATATCTTCGCAAAGGCACGATCAAAGGATACATTCAAAGATCTACAAGAGGAGTTGGGAGTAATTTATATTACTTCCTACCATTGATGTTCAGCATCAATTAAGGGGCAACTAAGTGTTAGCTCTAGGTAGGTCCTTTGCCATTGATGTCAAAGGGGGAGAATAACAAGTATAGGTATAGGTGCAAAAATATGTATAGGAAATAGGTACAGGTTGCTACAGTAAGGGGGAGTTATTGTATGTTTTCAGATGATAGTATGTGTAGGTGATAGGATGTGGTAGTTTTAGGATGGAGGTTGCCATCAATGACAAAGGGGGAGATTATTGTAAATATTGTCATTGATGTCAAAGGTCTATCATTATTGGTGATAAAAGCCCCATTGCATTTAATAATGTTTGTAATAAATATATCTTGGCTAATGTGTGTTAATATTTATTTAATATTAATGAATATATTTTTAGTTGCATATGAAACAAAAGAAGGGCCCATGGACAAGTCAAAGAACCATGGGATAAAGACAAAAGAAGGATGGGATGAATTTTCCCATGAAGAGTCATCTTGGGGAATTCCAAGAGTCACCAAGTGAAGACAAAAGATGAAGGGTGCAATTTCTCATGAAGGGACACTTTGAGGAATATGAAAAGTCACCAAGATAAGGACAAAAGAGGGAAGAACGTTTTTGCTCATGAAGGGCCACCACATGACTTTTCAAAGGCAAGAATATGAAGGGTCATACAAGTTTGGAGCCATTTTCCATGAGGATTGAAGGGTCACAAAGGGGGAAGGCCAAAGTTCATTTGGAAAGCTATAAATAAAGGCTTGAGAAGCCATTTTTAATGTGAGTGATAGAGGTTGATTTGATATTGTAATATCTAGCTTAGAAGAACAATTGTGAGAGATGAATATGATTTGTATTTGTTATATCTAGATTAGAAGAGTAAAGGTGAGAGAGAGGAAAGAGATGTTGTAATGAACTATCATTTGTTGAGATAGCAACATTGAGAGATAGTTGTGTTGTATACACAAAGGGGTTGGTGCTCCTGTGGGTTGGTGCTCACAAATTGTTTTTTTGTTGGTGCTCAGCAAAGGGGGTGGTGCTCCTGTGGGTTGGTGCTCATGAATTGTTGTTGTGTTGGTGCTCAGTAAAGGTTTTGGTGCTCCTATTGGTTGGTGCTCAGGAATTGTTGCTTTGTTGGTGCTCAGCAAATGGGTTGGTGCTCCTGTGGGTTGGTGCTCATGAATAGTTTTTGTGTTGGTGCTTAGGAAAGGGGTTGGTGCTCCTACAAGTTGGTGCTTGTGAATATTGTTAAGGTTGGTGATCATTCATATACTTGAGATTGTTCTCTGTGGTTTTTTTCACATTGGGTTTCCATGTTATATCTGGTGTCTCTCTCTATCTTGTGTGGTGTTTATTGTTTTAGTTTTATTGCATATCTTGAATGTTTGATTAAGTGGAATTTGATAAAGGGAAAGTTTTATAATATATATGATATACTGATTCACCCCCCTCTCAGTATATATCGTGGTTAACATTAAACCCCACCAAACAATGATAAAATACACAAAAAACAAGACACTAAAAGAGACACATGTGTTCTTAAGAACACTTATGGAACACATACAAAATATAAGCAAAGACACACACTTATCCTAATATCTACAAGACCTCAACATTGAAGGTGAAGAAAAACTCACCATGCTTCAACTAGGGTCAAATATGGTTCCTCTTTCATCCTTTTTGCTTCATGAAATAAACCTATCACATGGAACATGTTTGTCAACAAACACTTGCTCATATTTATGGTCAAAAGACTTACCAGCATTGAATCTTTTTATTTATTCAAGTTTTATATTTAGAGATTTCATGAATGCTCTCTTTTTCCCTCCAAGGATATTATTTGTCTCTATATCTAGCTTAAATTATACCATGTTTAATTTGTTCTCTTCAAACTACAATATAGGAGTGACCAAGACTGCCTCAACTTCACTCCCTTCACTACCATGACACTCTTGATATATAAGACCATCAAACTTGATCTTTTTATACTCTATCACATCAAAAAATGATTCATCTTCAGGTTAAGGTATTGAATATTATTCAAACATAGAATTTTCTACCTTGTGTTCACTAGACTTCTCTATGATTACAAACTCCTTGGAAATATCTTGGCATACATCTTTATGCTCAACTAGACACCTTCTTTCATGATTGGTAAGATACTCAACAACCTATTTTTTATGCTCATCAATAAACTTACTAGAATATTCACACTTCTTAAGAGGAAAGGTTGACTTACCCAACTATTTAAACTCTAGACTTATGGCATTTAACCTTTGTCATATGTCATCTTCCTCTTTATAACTATCATATTCAAGGATTCCTTCATCAATTATAGGTAGAAAGACATTTTTTTTCTGACCATATGGATCTATCATGCTTTGCAAACTATCATCATATATGTGAATGATTTAATTGCCCTTAGCAGTTTGTGAGAAAGAATGCTCAATACTTACCTTATATTGATCATATGATCCCTCATAAATGATGTGTGTCAATATTAGTTTTCTCAAAGTGAGTTTATGGATCAATTTCATAGATATCTCCACCATACTCATCTAAAAGTAGATCAGATATTCCATCAAGCTTAGAAGATATCCCATCATCTATAATAGACTCATCATGATCATTTATGACATAATTAAAATTGGAGCTTTCATCTACATAGGGTTCAATATTAAAATTAGCTAGTGGTTAGTTTCTAATGGTTACCTTTACTCCATACCTCATCTTGAAGGCTAAGAAGGACTAATAAGTTGAGAGGTAGCCTCCTATCTTGTCTATGAAATCGCTTGAGAGGTAGATAGAAAAGTGAGCAAGCAAGTCAACAACCATAATGTCTTGAAACATGGGGAATATAGGACAATCATGAATGAAAACTTTACAAATTTTTACCAATACTACTGACCTAGTAGGTGTACCATCAATTTGAATCACCCATTTACTATATTGTTCATACTTTAGGCCCAATTTATTAGCTACAACCTTGGGCATCACTGAGGTGCTAGATCTACTATCAGCTATACATGTATGAATTATTTTGTCTCCTAAAATGAGAGTGAGGTATAAGGGTAGAGGATTTTTAGATTTAGTAGAGGACTCTATAATTTTATTATGATCATTAGTGATATAAATATCAACATGACTAGATGGTTGAGGATTAACATGAATTTTAGATAATTGGTTTTATAAAAGTTCCTTTTGGTCAAGCATGTGAAGGACATTCCAAATAAATATAGATGCATTAGAATTCTTCAAATAAACCACAATGTTCAAACCATGAGTACTCACATTTTATTGAGTATTTTAAGTCAAGGAAATGTTTGGATCTTAAGACATTGGATCACCTTGAGTAGACCTTCCAACATTTTGATTTGAAAAAGGTGCAAGAGTTTTAGGGATTGCCATAATTAAAATTATGCCTTACTACCGTGTATGAGGATTATTTGAACTTGTAGGCATACCATTATCATATCCTAGATCCTTTCTCTTTTCTCTAGTATTTTCTATAAATGAATTACCTTACTTAAGAACATGGGTGTCATCAACTAGGAAGTTAATGAAACTTAATCTTTGAGGGTGCCATTCCTCATTTGTTTGCACGAGAAATTCATCTTTTACTGATAATTGAGGAGTGACTCCTCCTTGAGTAACAAAATATTTCTCTCCACCTTCATTTTCATACATGAATTTTCCTTGTTTCCACTCTTCTTCTTTCACCAAGTTGTTATGCACCAATACCATGGAACTTGTGTTGGAGGTGGAAGTGGGATTATATGAATTGGAAGGCCTATTGAAGTTAGGCTTCATTTTTACCTTTAAACTACCCATATTTTTTAGGTAAGAACCCATTTCCTTGTTAAAGATAGGGGTAAGGGATTTGATTCACACCATGCTATATATTTTCTTTCCTAAGCTAAGCTTCTAAGAATTTATACTTTTCTTCCCAATCAATTGTCTCTTCTACCTTCTTAGGAGTAGTCCTTGACTTAGTGTTGGAATTTAGGTAAAACTTGGAGTGGTAGTAGAATTATTTGGTAGCAGAGTCATGGACACTTTTAAAGGAAACTTCCCATATTATATTAGGCCATTTTCAAATATAATGACAAGGTCATATGCTTTAGGTAATGTATATCCACCTATGGATTATATCATTATGGACATGTTAATACCAATATCCCTTAGATATGTGGACAAACATAAATTTAGGAGGTGGTCTTATGGGATGAGGTAAAACTATGCCAAGTCTTTTTGAATTTCTTAGTAAATTTATGCATTATCTCTTTGGGGGATATTTGAATTATATTAAGTTGGTGAATGAGTGATTTATGATCACTCTTATATTCAAACCTTGATGTTAGAAACTCTCCAAAATCATCCCAAGTAGTGATACATCCACCAGGAAAATTCCTATACCAATCAAGTGCTTTCCCTCTAAGGGACATGGAAAGAAGTCTAATAGAAATAATGATGTCATTGATATTGAAAAAACTATAGAAATTTTAGATGTCCATCATATGCTCCCTAGGTGTGACATGACCTTCACCATTGAATATAGGAACACTCTTTGTAGCATTATAGGTAATTTCATCATATGTATT
This sequence comes from Torreya grandis, assembly GCA_037957365.1. NCBI lineage: Eukaryota > Viridiplantae > Streptophyta > Pinopsida > Cupressales > Taxaceae > Torreya > Torreya grandis. The sequence continues at coordinate 3,690,995 of JARHVA010001259.1, forward strand.
GAGATGAATTGGATTTTTAGTGTTCAAGGATAGGAAGGCATGCCACCTAGCCATGTTCTCCTTATATTCTTCTTCACTCTCTTGATATTTATAGATAAAAAATTCCTCTTAATCTTCAAAAGTAAGAATAACTTGAGGATGTTGAACTTCAAAAAGAAGTTTAGGTTGAAGAGGTGGGTTTATGGGATTGAACATTATACTAGAAGATGACCTAGTAAGGACAATGAAGTATGAACACAAATATATGACAAAATAATGGTCTAAAACCATATTTTACCTTGAATGGAGCCACCAGATGTTGAGTAGAACACCAGATACATCTGTGATGTTGTCAAGACCAACATTCACCTTGACAAGTTGTCTTTAAGACAATAGTCCTATAAATATTGTACCCTAGAGGAGGTTATTCAAGCCTACTCTAAGATTTGGGAAACATTGGAATACCTATAGTAGAGGTATACCTCTAGGTTTAATGGATAGCTTCGTAGATTGATCCTTAAGTACTTATCACATACACTAATTGATTGTTGTGTGAAAAGGGATAGAAATAGACATGAAAGTGTTGGGAAAATCTAGTTTAAACTTATATTAGTGTGAACATAAATATGTGATAATTATTAATATAAGTGATTTGTTAAAATAAATCATGTATTGATATTGGGAGGAGTGATTATAGGAGTGTATTACTTGTTAGTGGCTAGTTGTTAGAAAAAACTAATCTATTTGTAGAGTGAATGGTTATACGACTATTATTATATATTTTTTATATTTTTGAATAATAATATCTTGTGATAATAATATCTTGTGTGTGTGTGTGTGTGTGTGTGTGTGTGCGCGCGCACGTGCGTGCACATGTGTATCTTTATTTTCCAATTTTTGGAAGAAAAGAGCTCCAAAATAATACATATGAAAACAAAATAAAAAACTATTACACACACACACACACACACACACACACACACACACACACACACACACACACACACACACACACACACACACACACACACACACACACACACACACACACACACACACACACACGTGTGTGTGTGTGTGTGTGCGTGTGTGTGTGTGTGTGTGTGTGTGTGTGTGTGTGTGTGTGTGTGTGCGTGTGTGTGTGTGTGTGTGTGTGTGTGTGTGTGTGTGTGTGTGTGTGTGTGTGTGTGTGTGTGTGTGTGTGTGTGTGTGTGTGTGTGTGTGTGTGTGTGTGTGTGTGTGTGTGTGTGTGTGTGTGTGTGTGTGTGTGTATGTGTGTGTGTGTGTGTGTGTGTGTGTGTGTGTGTGTGTGTGTGTGTGTGTGTGTGTGTGTGTGTGTGTTGATTATTTTAAATGCACATAGAGAATAGGATGGGTGGGAAAATTATGAATAAGATATGAACAAGGTGGAAAGAATATAGCTGAAAATTTAAATGGGTGTATGGTGGAGACATTGGGAGAACACATGGTCTTCATTGTTCAAC
>JARHVA010001260.1:0-2500 GCA_037957365.1 Torreya grandis
ACACACACACACACACACACACACACACACACACACACACACACACACACACACACACACACACACACACATTATAAAATTAGTTTCAACACAAACACACACACATTATAAAAGTAGTTTCATCACACATTACAAATATCAAATAATGAAACTTTACACATTAAATTAAATATAGATGAGTGAATTTCACAATTATCTATATCCAACAATAAACATTTAAATTTTATTTTTTATATAGCACATTCTCATTTACATGCAAAATTTGTTATAATAAAAAAATAAAATTTAAATGTTTATTGTTGGATATAGATAATTGTGAAATTTACTCGTCTATAGACAATGTACATGCACAAAGACTAAAACAAATAAAATTTGCATCTAGAATCATTTTACTTCTTTGCATGATAAATAAAGTCATTGAATCCATATATTATGATGATAAATAAAAATTTATTAATTTTCATACTTAAACATAGTTCACTTTCATACAAATCAATAACAACAAAAAATTAAAATAACTTACACATTAGCTTTGCATTGTAAACTAGATCTTGAAATTTAGAAATTTTGTTGCATATAAAAAATCTGGGTTGTAGATGTATGTTTTTATCTACATGTTCAAGATTCAAATTGAATATTAAATTTTGATTTTATTCACATTGAAGAGATATTAAAAAAATCATTCATTTTAGAACATGTATGCGAATTTCAATATTCTCAAAATCAAGAAAAATTTAAAAAATAACACTTGTATTGTTAACTTTAAATTTAATTTTCAATTAGAATTTAATTCTTAAAATATGAAAAATAATAATTTAAAATAGAAAATGTTTTCATTTCATTTGTTTCTAATAATTTTTATTTCAATTGTAATATAGGTTTTTTTTAAATTTTCATATCCTTTTTCTAAATTCAAAACAAGTCCAATCAAAACCTTGTCAAAATGAGAAGTATAAACCTTAATATAACAAAACAATCATATTTCATAACAAAAAATAAACATGCTTCAAATTTAGTAAAATTTTGGAATCACTCTTGGATGATGCTTGTCCTCACAGAGTAGAAACATTTCCTAGAGTAATTGATTTTGTACCAATGAATAATATCCATAGTGATATTTACTCAAAAATTAGGATAGAAGTTCTAAATTCCAATTCTCTCCCAAGCATCATCATTCAAAAAATAAATTTTATTGATGATAAAACACATTTCATAGAAGCCAAAGTAGTGAGACCAATCTAAATCCTAGTTTGTCAAGGAAATAACCTTTAACTTTGACCGCTTTTCCATTTTATCCTTGGGTCTAACCTTGTCATAGCTTACTCGTTTCAAAGATAAAATTTACTAGCCATAATAAATATCATAGATAAAATCAAATCTAAAAAGTCCTTCAACCCAATTTCACCCAATTTATTGATTCTAGTATAGATCATGAAACTTTTTAACTTGTCCTTGCCCATTCTGAGGGTTCTTGGAACTCTGTCACATCCTAATTCACTGACCAAAATGATCAATATGATTATGGTGAATTATTTTGGTATCACCATGGTCATTCTTTACCACCAATATCTCAAAATATTTTTCCCATTGTTCAATATAACAAACCATTACTTTCATCTCCCCCTATCAAAATTAATCAACCAAACCGAGACAATGAATTGAACCACTAGACCGCTTATCCCATTACCATTTCATCACTTATCTTAGCCAAACCTTGAGAATTAAAGTACATAAAGGTTACAGTTATTCTCTCCATGAGTATAATAATTTGTGTTCCCAATGTAAAAGTCTTATACTTTTTATCAATCCTCTTTTTTAATTTCCTCCAACCTTCTCTTCACTTTCATTTATTTTAAGGGTGCATTTACAACCCTATAATATGTTTGGGCAAGAGTTTGAGAGTAATTTTTACCTCAAAACCTATATAAGGAGCCTTTAACTTCTAGGAAATACCTCTTTATTTATATAAAACAATAACACCACCTAAACCATGGAGAATAAATCTCAAAACTATTCTTATTCGATCATAAAAACAAGGTCTAGGTTAGTAAACCAAGAATCAAGGGAGCCTTCTAAAAATTCTAACAACTAACATGACTATAATAATATGACCATAATTGCTATAGGTTGGATATACCCCAAAGTTGTGATGATACCCCACATTAGTCAACAAATTCAAGACACTAATATCATGATAAGGTTTGATTAATATGCTAAAATAATCTACCTTTTAGAGGATGGAATTATCAAACTACAATTACACCAACATCCATCTCAAATTAACCCAAACACCATTATAACTCTTGTTTATATCATTATGACTCATCCCAAGCCATATAACACTAACCAATTAATTATGGGATACCAATCCTTTCCTCTTGAGTCTCCCATAAGAGAGGTTCTAAAGCCTAACACCATTACTTCATCAAATTAACCCATCTCCACCTTGGTGGGCCATATTTGAGACATAAAGAGTAACAAAGACTCTCTTATAAATAAT